>BGPR01054693.1:0-10160 GCA_013235015.1 Araneus ventricosus
GTAATTTTTATGAAACTGCTAATTCCAAGTGAAAGAAATTTAATGAATAACGTACAACTTAAGTTATTTCTCAAATGGAATCCCGAGATTTATTAAAATATAAAAATATTATCCAATTATCGTTAAATGTGTGAATGGTTTCTTTGAAGAAAATATGATGTTTACGCAAGAGGAAAGTTTTCTTAAGAAAATTAATAAATCTATAATTTTGATTGATTAATACGTGTTCTTTATAAAAGGCAAATCGAAAGAAGGTTAATTAACTGAAGTATTGTACTTTTTATAAATAAGTTTATTTTATTCGAGATTAGTTTTATAATCAGCCTGGAAGCGTAACAAAATTAATTTCCTTAGTTTCAACAGAAAAAGAATTTAAATTCAACTTTCTAGTTTATTTTAAATATATATAAATACTTACATGCTGAGTTTTGAAAAAATTTTATGAGAGAAAAGTCTAGAAAAACGTCTTTAAAGAAAAATTGTCATTTTTATTCATATAATCTTTGAATAAATATGTTGCATAAAAATATTGTATAGTTTGGCCTCAAACAATTTTAATTAAAATATATTAAAAAATTAAATTTTTTTCTTCAGAAAAAGTGCACAAGGATATTGAATTTTCAGAAGATACTGCCTTTTGGACAATTTTTACGTTACACATGCATATAAGGGTTTAATAACTATTTTAACTTAGAAAATCAACAAAATAAGAACTAGAGTAGACTCTCAATTAACCGGGATGGTCGAGAAATGCTTCGTCCCGGATAATCCAATTTATACAAATTTTGATGAAAATTTTTGGAGAAATGATAGAAAATGTAAAATTATTATACAATCAGACATTAATAGTTTAATTAATACAAAAGAAAAAGAATCAAGAAGAAATTTTAATGTTATTTAGATTTACAATTCGTACAATTAAAAAGGAAAACGGATGTAGTTTACCTCACTGTTTTGTGAAGAATGAAATGATAGAAGTTCGTTTCTGTTTTTCATTTACTCTTCGACGAATTATACTACGCAGATTTCTCAATATAATTTTTTCTGCAGGCGTGCTTTCATCTTCTTGCTCCAAGTAATTAAGTAACGCCTCAGAGTGCACTAATGCGTCACCGAGACTTAATTTTTGATGAGTTGCAAGATTTTTCTTATCACTTGCAGGACATTCTTCGAAATTCCTTGTTTCTTCTGAACCACAAGTTGCACTGGACACAATATCATCGTCACTTAAAACTTCGCAACATTCCATTGTCGAATCTTCGTTAATCCATTTTCCACTGCTTCTTCATCCACATTTTCAGAACAGTCTAACTTTCTCAAATCTTCTAAGATTTTTCTCTGCAAATTTTTTGGGGTCGTCCCGCATAATCCGATCCCGGTTAATCGAGAGTCTACTGTATTATATTAAAATAACTTACTTCAAATTTTTGATAAAATATATGCCAACATTTAAAGACGTTTTCTCACCTGGCCTAAATTCAATTGGGGCAGATATGAAAATATATAATATTTATTAATGCAAAATGATTTCTAATACGCTAAAACATCGATTAACCGTCACTCCCTTACCCTTCAGTTTCTGTTATCCGTCGTCTAAAAATACAATACTTTATAGTAAGTATTACAATACATTTCTATACATTACTGCTCTTATACTGAAGTTTGTATATATATATTTGTAAAATTAAATACAATATGTATGCATTATTCACTTTTAAAGGATTTTATTTTCTTCTTCGTCTCAAGCCAACAGTGAAATCATGTTACTGTACATATTTATTAAGAGATTTCTGTTATCCGTCTATTCGGTTATCCGTCACAGCCCTGATCCGGACAGTGACGGTTAATTGAAGTTTTACTGTATTTTAAAAATTAATGCCACGTACGTCCCATTATCATGAAATAAAACCTACTCCAAAAATTCTGGCCGATTCACCATTATGTGACACTGATCACATGATATTAAACAGAAAAATTTATCTTTCAGTTAACTCTTTTACAAATGTATTTTTTTGAATGTGCGTGTGGAAAACAGGAGTTCTTAGTTTAAAAGGAGGAAGGGGATTCCCTTCTTAAGATTTAAAATATTCAGATCCCAATGATACGGTCAGAAACTAGACTAACCCATTTTATGTGGTTGAATCCTGAGCTCTCCAGAAGCCTAAAACGGGGGATATTGGGCAAAATCAAAAAGTAAATAAATTTTAAAACTTCAGAAACAGGTAAACAGGTAATTGACAAAATCGGAAAGAGATAAAGAAGAAAAGGTAAGGCATATTGCTGTTACTTTCACTATTTTTCCACATTCGTCATATTAGTGTTCTATGTATAGCAAAAGTTGGGAAGAAAGATTCTTTAGAAGCTATTTTTTTAACTTCATAAATATAGTTAATTTTTTTTCCAATTTCAGCTATTTCCCAGCATGTACACTTGCACACTTGCAGCAAGTTTGATTTTTCTTGATATTACCTTGTCATAACAAACTTGATGTGGCAACTTTGCAGCCGACTTCCTGCAAAGTAACGAAGCATAATCGAACAACCCACTTGCAAAATAAGTTTGCTGCGAAGTTTTTATAACAAACTTCACACCACGATTGCAAAACAAGTTTGCTGCAAAGATGTACAGCACACTTACAGTTAATCTTTGTCTCTGTTTTAAAAAAACATCTGATTTTTAATAGCGTCTCCTAGACCGTTTTTTTATTAATTCAATAAATCAATAATAATTTGTAAAAAAATAATATTTAAAAAAATTTGAAATATTTTTCATCTTTTTACTAAATATAGAACTCGCACTTTAAAGAAAACTATATCGCCTTTTTCTTAATGTTGAAATTTTAACGTTCATAAACAAAATTAAACCTAAAAAACAGTCAATGTTTGTTGAAAAATAATAACTTGCATTTTGTCCCATTTTTTTAAAAGTAATTACTTTATGAACCCTAATTTCATAATTTATTCTACTAGCAAAACGTATTTATTGGCGAAAATCACTCTCTCTTTTACTTCAAATCATATTCTCAAATCAAAATTTAAGAAATTAATGAAATCAAGAAAACAGTTTAAAATAAATCGTATGCGCGATCTATTAGCGCAAACTATCTTTTTCTCTCCGAGTCTAGCTGGCTGAGTAGTTCGGGCGACAGGTTTAGGAAGCCAGACGTCGGGGGTTCGAATCCGAGGTTGTCTTCGTACTCTGTTTTTGCAATGAGTTTGACGCGGCAAGCTTGTGACGAGTTTGACGCGTGGTGACTAACTCGTTTGTGTTAACTTGTTTCAAGCTTGTACTCCTGCCGTGCCAGATTTGTTGCAATCTTGCAGAGCAAGATTGCTGCAACTTTGCTGCAAACTAAAATTGCTATCTGGGTTACTGATGAGTAAAAATTGGGACATCGGGACATTTGATTTTTCAGTCTGGATAAAAAGTCGAAATAAGGGACTTTGGTCACTTTATCTCAATAAATTATGCGTTAGACACAATTATTAAAACGTGATTTTGAGAAGTTTCCTATTGGAATTAAACAGCTTGTAATCACTCACTTGTATGCCAAAGATATACTATCTTAACCCTTAAAAGTCCGATATTTTAAAAATTGACTTTAAAATGCCTTTTGACTTTCATTTCTTAAATAAAACATGGGAAAAATACTTTTAAAAAATCCTATTTTGTTCTAAGTATGATTTATGGCTAAAAAGCAGTTTGTTAACAACTGACAACACTGGGCTTTATTTCAGAAAAGGCTTCCGTCGTAAAATTCTGTACTATTAAACACAGATAAATTTGAATAACTAATAATACGGAAAAGGAGTTTCCTTCAACATTGTAGAATAAAATGTGGTATTTTCAAGCGTACAAACAAAGCAAAAAAATTCAGCCACAAGGCAAAAACATCAATTTATTTTTTCTTTCTTCAGCACTCAGACTGCTAACTACATGTTGTAAACTGATTTAACTACATTTTCAGCATGTAGGCAACAACAAGCATTAGAGCTTCAGTCTTATTCTCAAGATTTTAGAAGACAAAATTTCGTATGTTGCTTAAAGGCAACACTGGGCATTTAAGGGTTAAGTAACCATTTTAAAATTTTACTGGAGTGCCAAAAGAAGTTCCAGAGCACAATGTATCGGAAGCTGTAATTTATTTTTTAAAGCGGTGTTTTTCGAGATACAGCTACGGCATCATTTGGTCGGTTTAATGCATATACGATTAAATTATCAAAATCAGCAAAACTGGATTTCAGATAATTTACCTCTTTGGTACGGATATACCATATTGAATTTAGAGTGATAAAAAGTTTTTATTAGACTTGCGCAATCATCGGTAGTTGTTTACATAATTACCAGCATGTCCATAAATTGCTTGAATCTTACGTAACAAATCCCTTCATCTTATTCCTACACACCTTTTTTCACTGATGCATGGTGTTTTCTTTCAGACTACCAAATCCTGTTTATTTGCTGAAATTCTTGTTTAAAACTGTACTAAGTATATCTAATACCTTCTCCTTCCCTAAACAACAGACTCCATTTATCCTTCAGTTTTGCCAGAATTTACTGCGCGCGGCTACAAGGTAAATATTTCCAGCTCCTTGTACTTTACGATCATCAATAAAGCCCTTATCGTGAGCAGGAGGCTGCTTCAGAATACTTTCTATCTCCTTAGGCCGCCCCTAACTCAAAAACAGCAGTCTCCCTCGAATTAATTTCGTGTAGCTTGGGTTGTAAACGATGAAGCCGTGTTTAAGCTGAAGGAAGATCCATATGATAAGAACATCTTTTATTTCTCAACGAGTTTAGAATGGTATTTTTATATATACTGATTAATATGTCTTAAGTTTTTATATTGTTATCGGAAAAACTTTATTCCTCCGACAGAAATGCAGTTTAATCCGTCTGAAGTCGCAGTTGACTATAGAAATGTACAACTGTGCTTTTTTTCACAATAGAGAATTTTTCCTCGGGGGGGGGCATCTCAAATATGGGAATGAGAAGTTGCCGTATAAGTAAGAGGGGGCTCGCTTCCCAGGAGGGTGCAATAATGGCGGTATTGCTCCTACGGGCCTATCGCCGATGAAGGGTCGTACCTCTCTTTGAGGAGTTGTCACATGTGCTGCTCGTAACGAGGGCTATTATGCGTCAGCCACAGAGCTCGAATTGGCAATTCGCGGTGGCCAGGCCATTCAGTTTACCCAGGGTGATACGGCAGGGCTGAGAAAATTCTTCATTGTTAGATTATTGTTATATTGAGTATTATTATGTTGACCTATTGAGTATTATTTTTATATATAGTACCGGGGGAACACCGCGAGTTTATTGATGAGAAGTCGCCGATTAAATAAGCGGTTCTCTCTTCTCCTGGGTAAACATCACCGATGACGGGTCGTACTTACCTCCCACGTCAGGGGTTGGTGCATCGGCCGGTAATAGCTGCTTTGTAACTGACCATAGTACCTTTCTTACTATTCGCGGCTGTTGGACATTCTAATATACCGGAGGGCAGATTGTAAGGGCGTAGTGATTTCTTTATAAATTACAATAGAGCATATGAGTAGCGCATGTACTCCGAGAAGAGAAATTTAAAAATTTGTTCGTTATCTAATGGATTTGATTTCAGCGGGATACTGGTTGAAAATGCATGCAAAAAGTACAAAAATTAGATAAACTAAACAAAAATTAAAATCAAACAAAAAGAAAGAAAAAAGTAAAGACAAAAAACAGCAAATTTAGACAAAAACGATGACAATACATCTTTAAGCGTACAAAAGCAACAGCCTCAAGTGATTGCATCAACAGAAGGTTTAAACGATAATATTTAAAACACATAAAAATATATATTTTTATGTGTTTTAAATATATTTGCTGATTTTTGTCTTTACTTTTTTCTTTCTTTTTGTTTGATTTTAATTTTTGTTTAGTTTATCTAATTTTTGCTTCTGTATTATATTATAAATAGCTGCATTTGCGCCCTTATATATAATACTATGAATTTTTATTATTTAATTACTTCAATCAATTTATAAATTTGTTAATGTATAAATGCAAAAAGTACGATTCACTGGATATAAACTTTTACAAATTCTTCATAGGCAGCAATGCCATACACATAAACAAATAAAACTGCATATTGATGATTGAAAAATCGGATATTAACGACTAAGAAGCACTGGAAGTAATTGCAACATTTGACCCAAAGAATGTAACAAGACCTAGAAGACTGCGCAACAACTAATCTTCCCTGATTTGATGCCCCACCATACCAGCACGACTCCTGAGCGAAGCCGGAATGCCGATATACATTCGTTATGTAAAAATCCAACTAACTGCATTTAACTTCTTCCCCCTCTTTTCTTTTTCTCTTATTGTTGTATTATTTTTTTTTCTTTAAGTATGTTAAGCATCAGTTAATTATTATTACTTATTAAATTAATATGACACTTCCAAGTTTTATTAGGTAACTGTAACTGCATTGCCACTATTTTGTCAGCAATAGCTGACACTGACTGGAGGTGAAGAACTTTGAGTTCATGAACTTCTTTAACCCACCGCACTATCGAGAAACATATTGCTCGATATTATTATCGAGTTTTTAAAAAGAAAAATTGATGAGAATAAAGCCCTTAAATTATTAATCAATTTTTAACTATTTAAAATAATTTTTTATTAAAATGATAATTAATCAGTCACAGATCATGAGCGTTTCATGGTTAGTGCTCCCTGCCCAGGGGTGTAGTGGAGCCAGAATGCCGTTCCGGGCCTGCTTTTTGTTACGAGAAATAAATAACAAAAAATTGTGAAAAAGTCCTTAGAACACCCCTTCGGGACGAGCGCGCATATGTGCGTTTGCGCTAGATTCCTCTCAGGGCCGAGCGCCGCATCCATGCGTTACAGTGAAATTGCTTCTGTGGGACGGGCGCATATATTCGTTGGGCTTTTGGAACAAAATGTTTTCTATCAGATGGCGATACTATTCCATGTTTCTTTCAAAAGATTGGTCCCGTACATTAGTATTTCTCTCTCCGAGGTTAGATTGTAGTTGATCACGTGTTTGTGAATCATTGGATTAGAATTATTGGATTTTCGAAAAGAACACGTTATCTTTCCGAGGAGGAAATATATAAATTTTTAAATGACCCATCTATGGATTTTTCCGATGTTATGACAAAACAATAAATTATTCGAGTTCTTCAGATAGTTCTCAATCTTCAGATTCTTAATTAGAAGAGGATAGTACTGAAATATCGGTTCCAATTCCGTCATATCAGTGGAGTACAAAAATAGAAGATTTTTCATAAGGCTTTGAAGTATTAATTATTACAACTTTCTTGAAGATTGTTATAATATTAAATACAAATATTTATTTTTTCCTATGTTTCAATGTTTTGCATCAATTATCTAGTACTTATTTAGATACTTTCAATTATAGTGAAATACACTATATTTTTTATAATTAAAAATCAAGTATTTTAATTAAACATTTTTATCGTGATTTAGAATATGATATTTATTTAAACAAAAGCACACTACAGAGAAAACTCCTTTTACAGAGTTCCATAAACAACAAACGCACAAAGAACAAAAGCCACAACGAGTAAATAAAAAAAAAGAAAATCTCTAAAAAAATCTCTAAAAGAAAGCTCTAGAAAATAAAAAGTTGAACACAGAGAATACACAAAATCATAAAAATTTTGCAAACGCATATATAATTAAAAACGAAAGCACATAATCACAAAAACGTTAAAACACACTATGATTCTGAAAGTCGTATTTTTTAAAAAAAATTAAAGTTTATTTCCAAAAGGCAAGGGTTAAAAATTCAAAACACTCAAGCACCGAATCTTCCAAAAACACACAAGGGTTTAAAAGTTTAAAGACGTAAATACACACTTGAGATAAAAAAATAAATTGCAGCACGGCGCCAAAAACAGAGTACAAAAATTAAAACCTCTAGTCCCATTTTGAGCCAACACTAGGGCTATTTTGGGACGGACCTTGTAATTTTGAACTGCGGTCAGATGGCGAGGACGACACCTGAGCTGGTACCCCCTCTCCAAACTTCCGCACTACACCAACGGGAGTACGTTTGGCCACTACTTATGATTTAACGTGCAACAGGCCCCATACACGGCGGATCTTCAGTGGAATCGGGTCTCGAACCCTCTGGCCCCAAAACCGAGACCTTACCACTAGGCCACCGCGGCCTATTCAAACCTATAAAAACATTAAAAAATCTTTTATCACATATATAAAAATGGTTTCATTTCTAATTTTTTAAAAATCTTTATTAATCATGTAGTAGCATATAGCAAAGGAGAGTATTTATGAGTACTTCGTCAACTGCATTGATTTACCTCCGTTTTAATCATAATACCCTTGGTATAAGACTGATAGGAACTTTCTCTCTCTCTGTATACAGGATGTTTCCAAACTCATGGGCAAAAATTTAAGGGATGATGCAAAACATCTAAACAAGCAATTTTCACCATACAATGCATGGGCGGAGAGCAAGCGGTGAACCGCTAGGAGGTCTCCGTTACTGTCACATGAAACAATGAAACACCAAACGGATAGAGGAGGTATTAAATAATTTTATTGATAGCATGTGTGGAAAAATTACAGAAACTGCTCAAAAGAAGACATGAAGGCTGTGCGTATTAGAAATGCCTTCACAAGTAAAGGTGCTTTCATCCGTGAATAACACATGTGCACTAAAATCAGGCTGCGCCGCTAGCTGTTGCAAAAACCAACGTGCAAACTCGAAACGTGGCGCATAATCTGCAGGTATCAAGGCTTGCACTTTCTGTACCTGGTAGGGGTGTAATCCTTCGTCTCGTAGTACTCGCCAAACAATCGAGTGGGGCACATTTACGCCACGGGAAACCTCTCGCGTAACCGGACCATCTCCCACTCCTTGCACAATGTACTCTACAACTTGCGGCATCCGCACACTCCTGCCACGCCCTGTATCATGCATGCCGGTGACGAAGGATCCCGTTTCGCACAGGCACCGATGCAATCGCTCGAACAGTTTTTGGTCTGTCACGTGTCTTCTCGGGAAACGCTGCCTGTACAGTCTTTCGGCTTCCAAATCATTCCCATTCGCAAGACCATACATAAAATGCATGTCCGCCTTTTCCTGATTACTATACGCCGCCATGCCTTCTGAAATCCACAGTAGAAATGACGATGTGTAAGAAAACTCGCGCTTTATGCTTTCCATTACAGCGTCGTCTAGCGGTTCACCGATTGCTCTCCGACCATGCATTGTATAGTGAAAATTGCTTGTTTAGATGTTTTCTATCACGCCTTAAATTTTTGCCTATGAGTTTCGAAACACCCTGTATATCCATTGCCCGGTTTGAATATAATCATTTTTATATCAAAATACTACATGTTAAATTTACCAAAACATTTTTTGATTCAAAAAACTAGAATAAGTTAGCTACATCTGCTCTCAAATTGTTGTATATTGTCACAAAATAGCAGATGCCGCTAGTGGCTGGAGCTGTTACGGTAAATTTTGTACTTTTAGCTGTGTATGGTTTTAGACACAATTTGATATACTTGTAACAGCGATGATATATTTTGATGCTCCATAAAAAAAATTCTTCATATTGATGCTCCATAAAAAAATTCTTCATTAGGACTTGGTAATATATAAATAATTATGTGAATTCTGCTAGTTCTTTCCATTTTTTTTATCAACACTCCTCTTTTTTCACATTATTTATTGAACTTCTTATTTATTTATATTAACAACGAATGTTGTTCCTAAAACTGTTTTATCTGAGTAATCTTGTTAACCTTAATACTTGACATAACCAAATTAGGTTGTTACATACATGTCATGGGAAAACATGCCTAATAGCAAAGAGCATGAAGCCTACTTTCCTAAGCACATTAACTCAATCACTGTGGCATTATATGCATTTGGAGAGGAATGATAAAAAGCTAAATAGCAAATTGAATGTTTTTTCTCTTCTTCAGACCAAACACATATTGCGGGAATTATCTATTAGCGAATAAATATATCTCCTTTCCCGATGAATAAAAAAAGAAATTGACAGGCCACATGGAAGATCCCAATGCAAGGCCAAGGATAAAAACAAAATAGCGAAAATGAGTTAAGGCTACCCTCTATTCATTAATCTTACATAACT
>BGPR01054694.1:0-10160 GCA_013235015.1 Araneus ventricosus
CAAGAAAAATTTTTATTGCATAAAAATTTTTCTTCCCGGGGACGTAGGATATTTGTTGTATAGAGTTTTCTTGGATAGGGAATTTATCAAAATTAATTAAGCTCTGATATAGTTATTGTATTCTGGTTGTTAAAATTTTTCTAACTATTAATGGTATTCAAATGCTTTAAAAAAAACGAAATTCAAGGCGAAAATAAAAGATAAAGTCTTCTTCTTTCTCAACTTCAAGTTGGAGGTCTTTTTTTCTAAATCATCCTTTTCTAAATTTTTCCAAGTCCAGTCCAAAGAAAATTTTTAAGCTCTCCCTCTATCTGCCAGTGTCTGTCTGTCTCTCTCTCTCTCAGTCTCTGTCTCTAAAGAACCCCCAAACACCCTTTTTAAAATTTTTATTGGCGATGGCTTTTACGCAAAGTAGCCAACTTATTAAGACCTCATTGGTTAAAAGTTTTCAAAATCAAGCAACCCCTTAGATTAATCACGCCCCCAACCCACGTGGTATACAAGATTCTGACTTTTTCACTGAACTGCAATTTTTGGGTAGAAACGTCCCATATTTCTGTCAGGATTAGAGCCGAAAAGAAATTCCAAAATGAATTTTTCTCAATGCGGTGTTTTTACCTCAAAGGGACGGAATTTTTCTCAAGCTTGCCTGGAGGTCCCAGAATTAAACTGCGCCCCAAAAGGGTCAAAGGTTTTTTTTTTTAACTACTGAGCACAGCTGCAAAAATGCGTGTGAAACAGAAATTTACCGACAAATTTCTAAAAAGGACACCCACGCCTGTTTTTTAAAATAAAGAGGAAAATATCTGGGGCCATGTGTTTTTCTTAAGCTTTGCAAGGTGGGAGGCGAGCTAGGCTTGAAAGGCGGGAATTCTATTCTGCTACAAAGGTTCATTGCACTCTGTTTTGAAGCCCATCATTGCTGAACTTTTACTTAAACCGAAATAAAAATTTTCCTAATTAATATTTTTTTTTTGAATATTAAAAGAATAAGATAATTGATTTTGGTTGAATAAAAGTGAAAACAAAATTTATAGAAGGAAAATTAACAATAAAAAAAATATATAAGAGAAATAATTAATTTATATAACAACCTGGCTGCATATCAGACTTCTAGAATTCCAACAGTCAATTTGAATTTTATAAATAAAAATATTTCAATTAAGCTTTACATAATTTAATCAAACTTTACGATAAACAATTTAACTTTCACTCCTTTTTAGCATTTAACAATTAAATATTCTAATTGATATTCAGTAACTCACTTAAACTTTACAACTTAGAATTCAACAATTAATTGTCCTAATTGACTTTTAGTGATTTAATTAACTTTACCAAGATCACTGAGTTATTAAGTTGTGTAAGCCTAGAGATAAGAAATAATTTTCTCCCTCTCCCTTTCAATTCATTTGAGAAAATAAGCATTGATAGAGCAGAACATATTGATAATGTAAATCTTAAGTAATTGAAATACATGTGACATGAATTTAATAGGGGATTAATTTAATAATGACTGATGTGTGTAAAAAACTTCTTAAAATATCTTTACTTTATAATGAGATAATTGAGATGTGAAAACAACATTTATATATGTATATATATATATGTATTTAATTACTTTTAAAAGTCTGATTACTTTTGTTACATGACGTGTATGTTCTAAGTAGTAAAAAAAAAAAAGAAAAAGATTGTTGATAGGCACAAAATCTAGTAATGAAATTTTAAGGATAGGATAAATAATGATAAATTAAGTTTAATGGTTGGTGGCCACTATTTAAAATTTATTTTATATAAGTTTAATTTCTATAAAACTAACTTAATGTTGAACATGCTGTAGTAATCAATTTCATTTTGAATGCGATTGAGGTGTCTTTGATAAACGCTGGGTCGACCCTAAGCTGAATAAATACGTGAACATTAATTATTTTCTTATTATTGTGTTTTATTCCATATAGTTTTAGTGTTTGTATTTTGATATTTATGTGAAGTATTCAAGTTTTATGTTTGTAATTTGATATTATGTGTAGCATTAACCTTGTTTATAAGACAAAATTTGAGTTAAGAGTATTTTGTTTGTAAGATAGTAGGGCAAATTTTGTGTGTTTAATAAATATGTTAGTTAAAGGCAATATGGTCTCTGACTTTTCTTCACTACTCTAATGACAATCATGGAGGTAGCTATTTGGTGTAACCTGGGTTAACTTTATAAAATATAACATCTAAAATTTTTATAAATTAAGACACAACGCAAAATCTTAAGATCTTTATGAATTGTTTTGGTGATTATTTTAAGGATAAATTAAGAACTGAAATTAAATCGTAGCTGTGCTAATTTGTGACTAGAGATAAATTAGGTATTTATATGATCAAATGCTATTATACTTGCCTTGCACATGTAAATATGATTTAAGATCTACGATGCTATGAATCTAAAGGTAAGTGATTTGAGTAAATGGAGTATTGTTATTTTGAGTTATCTGATTACAGAGAGTAAGAAGGTATATATAAATAGTAGAAAATTTAAAAGTTTATAGTTTTGTACTAATTTAAAAGTTCATAATTGCACTTCTTATAATCATAAATTATAACTTCTAATAATAATTAATATTATAAAAAAAGTCTAGTTAAATTAAATATAAATCCTTACGACATAAAATGGTGCCGTTCCAAACCAAATAGAATATAAAAACTCCTCATTGCATGGGGCGGTGAAGATCAGAGACTTTTCTATTATGAATATAATGAATAAGGCGTAAAAAAAAATTTGTAAAGCCTTGTGGGCATGGCTCCACCACAGAGAAATAAAAAAAAAAATTAAGGATACAGATAATTTGCCGTCAGAGAAAAGGATAAAATTTTCTGTATTAAGTGAAGAATTTTTGTGTTTGTTTATATTTGGATTTCACTATAAACTTACATTTTAGTATAGATGTTTTTGGGAAATTAATAAGAATTTTTGTACTTTTATTTTTGCATTTAACTATATTTACATTTTGTTTTAAGTGTTTTTGGATATTAATAGATATTTTGGGGAGAACCCACTTTAAATTGTTTTTTAGTTTGGTACTTGAGTTTTGCAATTTTGAGTGTTTTGCTTTTTGGCACAGGGGACTTGAGCATATTAGGTGTCTGAATTGTCAGTTAGGCTTCTACTTAAAATGATTTCCTTGAAATGTGTTGTGTTTTTCTTCAGTTAATTATTTAGATAAGATGTAACTGTACTTTGATAAATTGGTTTATTGTGGTTTGAGATAAAAAAAAATATTTTTGCTTACACACTGAAATTTTTCATTCATTTGAAGTTGAGATTTTGAAGTTGAAATTATCTGCTGTTGGTGTTTACTCACTCACACACTTGACTGATTTTTCACTTTTGATAAATTATTTCATTACATTTTGGTGCTGTGCTGCATATCTCAAACCTTGATACACTCTTTTCACTCTTATATATGTATTTATATTATTGTTTACACCCACCCACTTTCAATTATTTGAAGTTACATGAGAGTAAGGGTTGAAATTTTCTGCTGAGGCGATTCCCTCATTCACTCACTCAGCTGTTTTTTTCACCTCTGATCAACTGTTTTCATTAAGTATTGATAATGTGTGTGCTGCATATCCAAATCCTTTTACACACTTGGTTTACTCTTATAGTGTCTTGTTTATATGTTGCCTACTTAAAATTCTCACTCAATTAAAATTGCATATTATTTCTGTTGTTCTCCTTTGCATTTCATGAATGAGCAAGGAAAACTCACTCCATAATAATTATGAGTAATTGTGTTTATTTCATATTTTTTCACTTTCACTAGTGGATGGAGACTTTTTCTTTTGTTTCGTTATGATTGCTTCACTAATATTCTGCCTTACTTTATGATAGAGATAGAGAGAAGTGATTTTATATTTTAGTTATATATAATTTCAAGTGAAGATATTTGCATCTATAAGTGATCTGTGTAATTATCTTAATCTGTTTTCTTTCACAAACTTCCTCCTAAAATTCTATTTCTCTATATAGTTAATAAATAAATAAATGTATTGAATTGGAATAAATAACAATCTTGATTTGGAGATGTGTAGTTAGGCGCTTGACACACTTTCTCCTTATTTTCTGGTCATTGTTTGTGTGTCCTGGGTGTCTACAAACTGCGGGCGGATTGTTGTACACCTTGTGCAGATGATTAATGTACCATTTTCTATTAATGTTCCTTAAAACTTTGTGTGTTTCTTCTATATGTCTGTTTAATACATTACATTTTCATCTTCATTAAAATTCAAACCTTTTACTCAGATCTTCTTGCATATCTATCCTTCTTTCACTTTGTTTATGAGCAGATTTTGACTTAGAAATTTAGTTACTGTGCAATGTATAAATAGGTTAATGATGTTAGTATTTATAACTATTAATATACAATTTTGCTGTTGGAAAACACAAACACGGGACAGTATTATTCAGGGTTATTATGATTGTTAAGAGTTGAAGTATATATAATGAGTTGGTAATGATCAAAGTTAGCATCTATGATTTATATTGATTATTTAATAAAGATTATTAGATTTACATTGTTTGAGAACAGGGGTTGTTGTGCATTACATTTAGGCTAAGTAATACAGACATAAGCATTGCTTAGGAGTTGTGTTCTGAGATATGAATTAAGATATTCATGTGTGAGTTAGTGATGTTTAGTTAGAGTTAATGTTTTTATATTATGATATGGAAGTTGAAATATTTTTTTGTGAATTAGAGGAAGTATTTGAGTTCTTAATATGCTATGAGATTGAAGTTAAGATATTTTTTTAGTTAGTGAAGATATGTTATATACTTGAGATATTATTGTGTTGTTGAGATTGAAGTTAGGTTAGTTAAGTTATGAGTCAGTGAATAAACTAGTTCTTCTCACATTCCGTTGAAATATTGTACTTCTGTACAGTTTCTAGAAAGGAATTTTGCTAGTGAATAAACTGTTAACTCATACTTATATAACATGTTTTAGTATTTTGTGAATTTGAATTTTGTGGATATGTTCTTTTGTTTATGAGTAATTTGTTTGATGACATTAAGATCTTATAATACGTATACCCCTGCGTGTGGGTTCCTTCCATTTTTATGTGATTTTGAGTTATTGGCTTCTTATTGCTTAGTTGTATTTGCACATTTCACTCCCTGTTTGTTTATTTTACAGGTTTGATTTTCCTTGTACTATGTCTTGAATATAGGGATGAAAATTTTGTTTGGTTCTTTTAATTTTGAGTTAGTTTCAAATTCTTCCACGATTTGGGTTCTCCTTACATAAGATGTTATTTGGTATATATGTATTAAGTGGGGCACTATTCACTTTGTCTGATTATAATAACATTTTTTTTTGTTTGGTTAGTATTTGGGATGAAAATTTTTTTCTTCTAATTTTTCTTTGAAGATTGGTATCGAGTTTTAAAAATGGAATAATGTGCATTCCTGATAACTCTGTGGTGTTGCCCTGTATACACGTGGCTAGTTCAGATATTGATCAATATGTCAAGATATTGCAATGTTATTTTATTTTGGTATGTTTTACATTTATAATTATTTCAGTGTGTGAATATATATTATTAGTGTGCCTTATATCAATACAAGTGTGATAGTGTTCGCTATATTGGATTTTTAGTGTGTTATGGCATTCCTAAATTTAGATTCTCTTGTGCTTGTCCTTACTGTATCGGATTTTGACAAGAAAAATTTTTATTGCATAAAAATTTTTCTTCCCGGGGACGTAGGATATTTGTTGTATAGAGTTTTCTTGGATAGGGAATTTATCAAAATTAATTAAGCTCTGATATAGTTATTGTATTCTGGTTGTTAAAATTTTTCTAACTATTAATGGTATTCAAATGCTTTAAAAAAAACGAAATTCAAGGCGAAAATAAAAGATAAAGTCTTCTTCTTTCTCAACTTCAAGTTGGAGGTCTTTTTTTCTAAATCATCCTTTTCTAAATTTTTCCAAGTCCAGTCCAAAGAAAATTTTTAAGCTCTCCCTCTATCTGCCAGTGTCTGTCTGTCTCTCTCTCTCTCAGTCTCTGTCTCTAAAGAACCCCCAAACACCCTTTTTAAAATTTTTATTGGCGATGGCTTTTACGCAAAGTAGCCAACTTATTAAGACCTCATTGGTTAAAAGTTTTCAAAATCAAGCAACCCCTTAGATTAATCACGCCCCCAACCCACGTGGTATACAAGATTCTGACTTTTTCACTGAACTGCAATTTTTGGGTAGAAACGTCCCATATTTCTGTCAGGATTAGAGCCGAAAAGAAATTCCAAAATGAATTTTTCTCAATGCGGTGTTTTTACCTCAAAGGGACGGAATTTTTCTCAAGCTTGCCTGGAGGTCCCAGAATTAAACTGCGCCCCAAAAGGGTCAAAGGTTTTTTTTTTTAACTACTGAGCACAGCTGCAAAAATGCGTGTGAAACAGAAATTTACCGACAAATTTCTAAAAAGGACACCCACGCCTGTTTTTTAAAATAAAGAGGAAAATATCTGGGGCCATGTGTTTTTCTTAAGCTTTGCAAGGTGGGAGGCGAGCTAGGCTTGAAAGGCGGGAATTCTATTCTGCTACAAAGGTTCATTGCACTCTGTTTTGAAGCCCATCATTGCTGAACTTTTACTTAAACCGAAATAAAAATTTTCCTAATTAATATTTTTTTTTTGAATATTAAAAGAATAAGATAATTGATTTTGGTTGAATAAAAGTGAAAACAAAATTTATAGAAGGAAAATTAACAATAAAAAAAATATATAAGAGAAATAATTAATTTATATAACAACCTGGCTGCATATCAGACTTCTAGAATTCCAACAGTCAATTTGAATTTTATAAATAAAAATATTTCAATTAAGCTTTACATAATTTAATCAAACTTTACGATAAACAATTTAACTTTCACTCCTTTTTAGCATTTAACAATTAAATATTCTAATTGATATTCAGTAACTCACTTAAACTTTACAACTTAGAATTCAACAATTAATTGTCCTAATTGACTTTTAGTGATTTAATTAACTTTACCAAGATCACTGAGTTATTAAGTTGTGTAAGCCTAGAGATAAGAAATAATTTTCTCCCTCTCCCTTTCAATTCATTTGAGAAAATAAGCATTGATAGAGCAGAACATATTGATAATGTAAATCTTAAGTAATTGAAATACATGTGACATGAATTTAATAGGGGATTAATTTAATAATGACTGATGTGTGTAAAAAACTTCTTAAAATATCTTTACTTTATAATGAGATAATTGAGATGTGAAAACAACATTTATATATGTATATATATATATGTATTTAATTACTTTTAAAAGTCTGATTACTTTTGTTACATGACGTGTATGTTCTAAGTAGTAAAAAAAAAAAAGAAAAAGATTGTTGATAGGCACAAAATCTAATAATGAAATTTTAAGGATAGGATAAATAATGATAAATTAAGTTTAATGGTTGGTGGCCACTATTTAAAATTTATTTTATATAAGTTTAATTTCTATAAAACTAACTTAATGTTGAACATGCTGTAGTAATCAATTTCATTTTGAATGCGATTGAGGTGTCTTTGATAAACGCTGGGTCGACCCTAAGCTGAATAAATACGTGAACATTAATTATTTTCTTATTATTGTGTTTTATTCCATATAGTTTTAGTGTTTGTATTTTGATATTTATGTGAAGTATTCAAGTTTTATGTTTGTAATTTGATATTATGTGTAGCATTAACCTTGTTTATAAGACAAAATTTGAGTTAAGAGTATTTTGTTTGTAAGATAGTAGGGCAAATTTTGTGTGTTTAATAAATATGTTAGTTAAAGGCAATATGGTCTCTGACTTTTCTTCACTACTCTAATGACAATCATGGAGGTAGCTATTTGGTGTAACCTGGGTTAACTTTATAAAATATAACATCTAAAATTTTTATAAATTAAGACACAACGCAAAATCTTAAGATCTTTATGAATTGTTTTGGTGATTATTTTAAGGATAAATTAAGAACTGAAATTAAATCGTAGCTGTGCTAATTTGTGACTAGAGATAAATTAGGTATTTATATGATCAAATGCTATTATACTTGCCTTGCACATGTAAATATGATTTAAGATCTACGATGCTATGAATCTAAAGGTAAGTGATTTGAGTAAATGGAGTATTGTTATTTTGAGTTATCTGATTACAGAGAGTAAGAAGGTATATATAAATAGTAGAAAATTTAAAAGTTTATAGTTTTGTACTAATTTAAAAGTTCATAATTGCACTTCTTATAATCATAAATTATAACTTCTAATAATAATTAATATTATAAAAAAAGTCTAGTTAAATTAAATATAAATCCTTACGACATAAAATGGTGCCGTTCCAAACCAAATAGAATATAAAAACTCCTCATTGCATGGGGCGGTGAAGATCAGAGACTTTTCTATTATGAATATAATGAATAAGGCGTAAAAAAAAATTTGTAAAGCCTTGTGGGCATGGCTCCACCACAGAGAAATAAAAAAAAAAATTAAGGATACAGATAATTTGCCGTCAGAGAAAAGGATAAAATTTTCTGTATTAAGTGAAGAATTTTTGTGTTTGTTTATATTTGGATTTCACTATAAACTTACATTTTAGTATAGATGTTTTTGGGAAATTAATAAGAATTTTTGTACTTTTATTTTTGCATTTAACTATATTTACATTTTGTTTTAAGTGTTTTTGGATATTAATAGATATTTTGGGGAGAACCCACTTTAAATTGTTTTTTAGTTTGGTACTTGAGTTTTGCAATTTTGAGTGTTTTGCTTTTTGGCACAGGGGACTTGAGCATATTAGGTGTCTGAATTGTCAGTTAGGCTTCTACTTAAAATGATTTCCTTGAAATGTGTTGTGTTTTTCTTCAGTTAATTATTTAGATAAGATGTAACTGTACTTTGATAAATTGGTTTATTGTGGTTTGAGATAAAAAAAAATATTTTTGCTTACACACTGAAATTTTTCATTCATTTGAAGTTGAGATTTTGAAGTTGAAATTATCTGCTGTTGGTGTTTACTCACTCACACACTTGACTGATTTTTCACTTTTGATAAATTATTTCATTACATTTTGGTGCTGTGCTGCATATCTCAAACCTTGATACACTCTTTTCACTCTTATATATGTATTTATATTATTGTTTACACCCACCCACTTTCAATTATTTGAAGTTACATGAGAGTAAGGGTTGAAATTTTCTGCTGAGGCGATTCCCTCATTCACTCACTCAGCTGTTTTTTTCACCTCTGATCAACTGTTTTCATTAAGTATTGATAATGTGTGTGCTGCATATCCAAATCCTTTTACACACTTGGTTTACTCTTATAGTGTCTTGTTTATATGTTGCCTACTTAAAATTCTCACTCAATTAAAATTGCATATTATTTCTGTTGTTCTCCTTTGCATTTCATGAATGAGCAAGGAAAACTCACTCCATAATAATTATGAGTAATTGTGTTTATTTCATATTTTTTCACTTTCACTAGTGGATGGAGACTTTTTCTTTTGTTTCGTTATGATTGCTTCACTAATATTCTGCCTTACTTTATGATAGAGATAGAGAGAAGTGATTTTATATTTTAGTTATATATAATTTCAAGTGAAGATATTTGCATCTATAAGTGATCTGTGTAATTATCTTAATCTGTTTTCTTTCACAAACTTCCTCCTAAAATTCTATTTCTCTATATAGTTAATAAATAAATAAATGTATTGAATTGGAATAAATAACAATCTTGATTTGGAGATGTGTAGTTAGGCGCTTGACACACTTTCTCCTTATTTTCTGGTCATTGTTTGTGTGTCCTGGGTGTCTACAAACTGCGGGCGGATTGTTGTACACCTTGTGCAGATGATTAATGTACCATTTTCTATTAATGTTCCTTAAAACTTTGTGTGTTTCTTCTATATGTCTGTTTAATACATTACATTTTCATCTTCATTAAAATTCAAACCTTTTACTCAGATCTTCTTGCATATCTATCCTTCTTTCACTTTGTTTATGAGCAGATTTTGACTTAGAAATTTAGTTACTGTGCAATGTATAAATAGGTTAATGATGTTAGTATTTATAACTATTAATATACAATTTTGCTGTTGGAAAACACAAACACGGGACAGTATTATT
>BGPR01054695.1:0-10159 GCA_013235015.1 Araneus ventricosus
GGATATTGCATTATTTTCACTTGGACAAAACGAAAGTAATTGTTATTTTCAGAACGAGTTAGTGCCAACTGATTGATCAATTCTGTTTTTATGCTTTTCAAAATTTTTTAAAAACTCTGGCAAGGTGCATGGGATTTTCTATTCAAACTTTTTCTCCACCAGTGCTCAATACGCTTGATGCGTTTTACTGCCTTTTAGCTTATTTTTCATCCGCATGTGTTAGGAAGTATACTAGAAATTTAGAAGAGACCACTCCCGCTGGTTATTGACTCATTTTTATGCAATTTAAATAATATTGTAAAAGTTTAGTCTTTATGAAAGGATATAAGAGTATATATTTTAACAGACATGTTTCAAAATTAAATTATTGCATATTTAACTGAAATATGTAGACCCCTAATTTGTTACATCACTTTTTAATCAAAACTAGCAACTTTTTTATTCTATATCTGTTCCAGATGATTCATGCAAAAAATTCTAGTTAATCAAGAAAAGTTTTAGAAAAAAGAATTTAGTAAACATTACATTATATTATTCAGTGCATTACGAACACAAATGAAAAATAAATTTAATAGATACATGTTTTTAACATTTCTTACAGTGAAGAATCATCAATATAATATACATTCTACAATTTGGATAGAAAAAAAACCCGCTTCTGAATTTCTTAGGTACACAGGAAACCATTTGAAATCCAAAAAATAATTCTGCGTAGCTTTACCTTTAGATCAATAACTTTAGGGCGCAATATGCATTTATTTTTCATAATAGTTTCCTCAATATTAAGGTTTCCCACCAATAGTTTTCATGAAAGCGGATAAGACTTTGACTGACAACAGTTACATTACGTCCAGAATAATAAAACTTTTGCATAAATCTTTTGACAGTTTCACTTGCTTTTTCATCCACATTTATATTTTACTTTTTTTACTTTCATCATCCAGTTTAAAAGTCTTGTACCCGCGAAATTCTCCATCTTAGAAATATAGAATATTCTTGAATCCACTTGTTTCCTCACTAAGACTTAAATAGGGAGACAAAATTATTTTTCTGTCGCTAATACGATCGCTAAAGTAAAAAAAAAACTTGACGAGAAGACGTAAGAGGGAATTTTTATCCCCCCTATGTTTAATTTCAATAAAAAAATAACAGAAGTTTCCTTGAAACACTTTTCCTCTTTTCCTGACCTTAAAATCATATAGCATAAAAATGACTCATTTCAACTAAAGGGAAGTTTGTATTTCTCAGATTTTACGTGGCGTGTCGGAAACCCCTTTGCGTGTCCTCGTTTATTAAAGAGATGCTCGTATATAATGACCAAAGTGAAGATATTTAAGATGTGTAGATACTATCAACCTAAAAATATTCATATATTATATTTAAATTTGTTTACACTATGAATATCTGCACTCTGAGGCAAAGAATTTCCAAAAAAATTCACATTTAAAAAGAAAAATAAGGAAGGGCTAATTTTTGGTATTTGCCATGGACTCCATTTTATGTTGGTAAGTCACTGAGTGTATAACAGAAATAGTTCTCAAAAGACATTCACCGCTAAAAGTTATGACCATCAGTTTAGTTACTCTCTGTAAATGTTATCACCTTAGTATGTATCAGGAGTGTTTATAGAAAACGAATTTCAAAAGAAATTTAAGGTGGGATTCTAAATATTAACAAAAGTATTGATATGCATTGATTCTCAATTACAAATATCAATTATAGTCTCGTCTGAATAATGCACCCAATCACTTAAACATTCCACATGACTGCTTGATAAATTTGCGGAATTTTTTTAGAGATGATATATTTTGCAAATTATTTTATTTTATTTACTATTGCAAAACAAAAAATGTTAAAGAAAAAAATTTAGTTTGTCGTAAAGTTCTGAAATATGAATCTTCAAATGTAACATTAAATTTTAGGAAAGTTGAATATCCTGAATAACCATGTACACTTATGTAGTACATTATTTAGAATTGCATTTCGTCGAATACTTTCGACGATTCAGGTTAAAATATCATTTTGTTTAAAAACCCTCATCATTATATACTTAAAGATAATTTAAATTCACCTCACTAAAATGCCCGAGGCTTTCTGAATTTTAACTTTAACATTCAACTGCAATTGTTGCAATAAGTTACTCTGTATTTCCGGCTTTGAACTTATAAAAGAAAAAATACATACGTCTCGCACGTGCATAGTCAAAAAAATTTTTAGTAAAATACTCATAATCCATCTGTTTTAAACGTATTTGCTTCAAATTTTAATAAAATGCTTCTAACAACACAAATTCGAGTTTTCTTAATTTCCGTATATTTTTTGAATTGAAACTAAACAGCAAATAAAAAAAAAGACGTGCGGGAAAATTTAGGATTTCTAAAAAGGCTTTTTTATATCTTCAGAATATTTGTGCTATATTTACCAAAATGTATGTAAATATTAATTCCTATCAAACACAACCATTTCACCTTAATTTCACCTAATTATTATCTTTCTCTTAGTAACGTGATAGGTTGAAATCACTTTCCGTCTACATCCTTTCTCGTCGCATCTTTAATTGTCCTCGTGACAGATCTCTACCTGTAAATGTGTATGATACTCGATTTATGTCACGTTTCTCCAAATTTCAATTCATAGTTTTTTATGGTGCAAATTTCATTTTTTTGCAAACAGTCTATAATTTTACACACCAATGTATTAACTTCAGGTATTGATACAACACGAGGGATGTTAGGGATGGGCCTTGCAATTTTTCATCCACTTGTTGAATAGTTACTGCGGCACCAGAGCCTTCTGCTCTATTCTGTATTTCTAATCCTCTGGCTTGAGCGAGGCATTTGAGACACGATGTCAGATTTGTGTGCACCCAAGGGAACCATGCCTTGGAAGGTGTTTCAAAAGGAAGTGCGTTTTGAACCTGGATCCCTAGATCCCACAAAACCACAAGCCCACATGGGGCGTGATTCTGCAGCGCTCAGAAACGCCATTGACTTTTTTATTCTATGATTGTGTCATATTTTTTTTATACCTATCACTCTAGATGATTTTGAAAATTAATGAAGCTAACATACATAATAGGACTGTGTACACTCATGTAATACGTTAATTTTTCATTTTATAATTTCCCACAACTTTGGTTTACTCTTTTATTTGGCTAGTGATGTTCCTTTTTCCTTCTGTTGTCTGCGAATGTTTCATTTATTTGGTTGTGTATAGAGTGGACAGTCAAATGAAGCAACATTTTTTTTAACTAAAGTTTTATGCAAGTGCGTTAAGACAAGTTCAATATTTATTTGCAAGAAAGAAAGTGTAAGAATATATTCATTCGTCTTTACTTTTTCTCTTATATAAGGGAATATAAAAAATAAAATGTTAGCAATCGTCCAAAAGGCCCATCTCTTGATTTTAAAAAAAAAGAATCTCCACCTTTCGGACCTTACCAAGTCTAAGACATTTCAAATTATGTCACCAGCATAGTCAATGAATTTAAAACGGAAAGTTAGAAGGTAGAAATTTGTATGATCTGAGTTTTTAGATATCTTTCCAAATTTTACAGCCATCTGTCAAACTAGAGTTTGCTTGACTATTATGCCATCCCTTCCAGGGAAAAAACGATAACAAATGCAACAACCTTCACACATCATAACACATGGGGTGTTTTTGATCCCACCCTTTCTCTTTCTTTAAAAAAATTCTAAATTTTACACACTTAAACCTTTTTGTCCTGTGCCTTCATGAGGAGGAGCTGGAAGAAGGTATAGAAGACCAAAACCGGTGAAACAGGGTTTCTCTCACTTTTACTGGGAGTTGAGGGTGAAATTGGCCCGTGCGTGTGCTAACGTTTCAGGTTAATTCAAATTTATGGCTTTGTGGGAAGCGTACAAACGTGCTCGGCGGAGAAAAAAGACAAAAGAGGTTTAAAAAAGGAAATGATTCAACTTTTCTTTTTTCTTATAATTGAAAATCCCTTTATGTCTTAAATACAAGTTATTTCTGAAAGGAAAAATGTTTTATACTTCAGTCATATATTATTTTTGTACGGAAATAGCCAGTAAAATATAGGTAGGTGTCTAACAATTTGGAGTGAAAATTGTCCATACTGTGCTGTGTTCAAAAAATGATTACGTGTGCTGCAGAAGGCTAAAGGATGACATTTGCCATATGATTTTATCAACCGAATTGCAGATATGTACTAATTTGGAACTCAATCCGTCTTTCCGGAAGACTGTCTGCTTGATATCCTAAACCAACAACCCAGATGCGAGATGATCTATATTTATAGCGTTAATTTACAATACAAATATAGACATTCCTAAATAGAAGTCAACAAGTTCATAGTCGATATTCTTGAAATTTTATTGCGTTATTTTTTAACATTTTGGCTTGGTCTATTACGCTCCAAACTTGCTGCGCCTCTATGCATAATTCTGCATTGAGGGGCTTTTGCAAAATGCATGTTTATCTACAACACAAGAAAACAATTGCAGAGTATGTCACTTAGTTTGGTGTGTACTATCACCTCTTAACATTTGGACTATCTTTCCTAAAACAACTTCCTAGATAATTCTTATTGGTTAAATTTCTCTGATAGAAGACTACCCAGGAAACTGGATAAAACTTTATAGAGTATTCTCATTTTCTCAAAATAGAAAACACCATGGTGATGTCTACAAATCAGTAAGAATTGTTGAATGGTAATTAAGGAATTTTCACGCTTTTTAATTTAATAATGATTAAATTGCTTTTGCTGTATCATCATTTTAATTGGCAGAAGTGTATACCTAAAGGGAATAAGCGCAAAATATTTGGAGAACAATTCGTTGTATTTAATTAGACGGAACTCGTGGCAATCGATAGAAGGTTCCGATTCTGTTAATCAGAAAGTCAATCAGAAGCTTTCGATGAAAAAAAAAAAATGTAAAATATATTGGGAAGGTAATGCATGAATAAAAAACTTAGAATTCACCAGTTTTGTCATTTATTATTAAACAATTTGTTTGATTTAAATGAACGGGGAGATGAATAATATGTTTTGTGTAACAATTATTGACTAAATTTACAAATTCATTTAAAATATATTTTTGAATTCAACTTGGATTTTCAAAATCAAATCTCTTAGTTGGGAATCAAATATTTCTGGTTATTTAAATATTTCATGGTTTATTTCTTTTTTATTGAAACTTATTTTGCTTTCAGGCAATAACAATATATTTCAAGTTTTATAAATAAAATTGATGACTATTAGTTTTCGTTCTGTAGATTCTTTCCATGGATGCTTCGTGTCCTAAACCATCGGAAGAATTTTATTTATCTCCTACGATCATAGCTTTGCAGAAAGAATGAAAGGAAAATTATCAAAAGTGACAGTGTAAATGATTCCTTTGCTTTCTTAACAATCCAGCTGCTGAGATTTCTATAGAATGAATTAAGAACCCAAAATATTTCTATAGTGTGCTTCTTTTTTAATTATCGTGAACATTCTCGTATTGTTTTCTATATTAAATAAGCAAATTTATATTTATAAACTAAGATTATTTAAATATACGATTCCTCTGACTTTTCTGCTTATGTCTTTTTGTCCTTATTTCTTTCAACTTATTTTCTTTTCATTTATTATATTAACCATCCCTCTGCTTGAATTCATCGGATATTTCTTAAAGCTCTTTGAAATAATATTTGTTTCGAGGGAGCAAATATGGACAACTGCCATCTTAAACAGATCTCAGAGGAACTTTTTTCCATTAAACCAGCACTCTTAAAAGTTCAATTACGAGCAGCGTAAAAAAAGAAACAGAGAAATGTCTTGTTGAGTGACAATTTGAATGACAGATTGGATGACTTGTTTATAAAACTTGTGGAGCTGAATTGCAGAATCCGTCCATGTTTTCAAGTACAAATTGTGTCATTCTTTTTCTGATCCCCTTCCGAGAAATTCGGAAGAGTAAATGTGGACACAAGTTGGAAATAAAAGTAGATCTGGATTAAAATAATATACCGGTATGTAGGTTACAAATAAGTACAAAATTTTTTGGAATATATATATATGTATATATATATACACACATATATATAACTATATATATATGTGTGTGGCTGTCAGTAATAATGATAATGTGTGTGTGTGTTATTGTGTGTGGTGTGTGTGTGTGTGTGTGTGTGTGTGTGTGTGTTCTGACGTTTTTTTGCTTGAACTTCGGCTGTGCAGATTTAAGGAAGAAAAAGCGATTATCGTACTTAAGTAAAATTTAAAGCATTAATAAACAAACCAATAAAACCTGCGGATGAATAATTTGAAGGCAAGACGTTTTGAGAGGAAACGAAACATGCTGTGCGTGTTTTGTTTTCTCAAAACGAAATATCTAAGAGAAAAAGTGTAATCATCGACCTCATGATTTTGATGTGCTCAGATTTAAAGTCCTGCCTGCAGCCAAGAAGGGGAAAAGAAAAAATGTAAATTTCGTATAATCAGTCTGTAAACTGATAACTCAAACCCCAAAGAGTTAAATGTTTTGAAATTTGTTCTTTAAGATTTCATTGCCAGCTTTGGTAATGCTGTGTTTTTAAATCGTCAAGGAAATGTAGATTTAGTTTTTAATTTCGGTTAATCCTTCTCCGATCTCTTTACCCAGTATCTTCGTTCGTGTACATTTCGTTCTCACGATTGAGCTAAAGGAATGTAACTTAATATATGGTTTTATCATCAGTGTCGTAGATATTTTTAAATTTCACCAACAAATCTCCAGTTGAATTAGTTTGTGTCTGTCTCTGCGTTCGCGCGCCTTAATTCGATGTCTCAGTAACATACGATTTTCAATAGAATGCTCTAATGTGGTCTCTGCTGAAAGAACCAATTTCGTGTCAAATTGTGATCCCAGCTGTTGCAGAAAAAAACTCTTAAACTTAAAGTATTCTGACTTTTTCATTATGCTTTAAACCCGTATTTGTTGTGTCATGGAAACGCCAATTCCTGTTGGTTTCATTCCATCTGACGACTTGTATGATTTAGTGCTCTCGCGTTATATACATCCAGAGACTAGACTGTTACAAGAGAAATGTGTGGAATAATTCTCTTGTGGTAGTATACGGTCAGTCTACAGGAGAACACTCCCATAAATTTTCTTAATAGATTCCTTGCTACCAAAATTTCTTATAGAAGGTAGACTGATAAAATAATTTGGCATATATCCCCAAAATTCCATATTGCTTTGCTCAGTCTTTACATGAAATAGATTAGAGGTAATTACTAGGAACATTTAAACATGATTTTCACACTTTCAGGCTAAGTTATCCAGTTGTGTTTGATGTCCATTTCATAATATATCTCTGTCTCACCATCTGTGTACGCTTTAATTTTCTCATTCTCGTAATTTATTTAGAAAAAATAAATTCCTATATTCTGTATTAGTAAAGCTAAAGATCTGTTTTCCTTATAATTTATATTCAAATCATTGAAATGATGAAATTTTTTAGAAAGTAAACCACTATTAGACAGTTTACTTTATATCATTCATCTTCCTTCAAATATATTTCAGTGGCTTTCAAAAAGAAATATTTTTTAGAAAATCTTAAAAAAAAATCTTTTATTGAAAAATAATTTTATACACTATGAAAGCGATACAATAGACAATTTGAAAAATTAATTATAAAATTAAAAGGCAGGTTGGTTTAATTTCGATTCGTGTACGAATTGACAAAGTTCGAACTGCATTACATATTTTAGTCCTTTTCAACAGCTATTTCTTTTCACACATATTAGAGACTTTTAAAACTGGGTCTTTTATCTGAAATAGTATCTGTTGATTGATGAAATAAATAATTAAATTATCTGAAATTCTTTCGAAATTAGTGAAACTAACTTTCTAAAGGTAACAGAATCCCATATTTTATTTCTTCCATCCATAAGAATACTACTCAAAAATCGTTTGGCCGATAAAATCCCTCACCACTTATTTCATTACTTAATATGAACAAAAATCTTGAGGAATGCAACAAGATTAGCCCAAAAGAATGGTTTAGTAGCAGAAACAACAACAGAGAAATCTTTTGAATTATCTTTTCTTTCAGAATACTTTTAATGTTAGTACGCAAAATCTTAGATGATCAATTTACCTAAATCCTCATTCTGTGGCTATGAGCAAGTGTAATCTTGAAGAATGAAACCGTATCTTCTAATTCTTGAGGCCTCTAGCCTGGCCCTAGTGGCAGGTTTTTTAGCTTTGAGGCAGGTGGGTTTAAAGTTCAAGACCCGATTCCACTGAAGATCCATCATGTATGGGGTCTATTTGCACATTAAATAATACTTAGTGGTCAATCGTCCTCCCGTTGGGATGGCGATGAAGTTTGAAGGGAGTGATGCCAACTCTGGTGTCGTCCTCTGCGTTATCGGACCAGGTTCAAAATTACATTCCGTCAAAAGCACTCGTGTTGCTTCAAGCAGGACGTTAATATAATTAAACTAAACTTCTGGCTTGTAGCAAAGAAACAGGAAACAGAGCAGCATTCAATTTTTGGTGTGGCAGCACCTGTTTTGTTTATAAATGTTAAATTACTAGAAAGGGATTGTTGGATTTTGTTTGCTTATGAAAGAAGCGCCTGAAGCACAATGGATTACAAAATATCCCGTGGGAATTAAGGACAAACCCTAAGTTTTTTATTAATAATCAGCCATTAACATTAAAATATTCTTTTTATATCAAATCCTACTCTTTTTTCATATTTTCTTATCCCCTGTCACCAGCCAGTTCTTTACAAAGGGACGCTCCCGAAAATAAGGGATTTTGTCATGTTTTTTGCACAAGAAAACTTTATTAGAATCAAAGATCATACAATGGAATAACAGAATTCAAATTTTGAGGGTTTTATATTCGTCACCATATATGAAAGTTTGTAAGGTATAAATCAATTCCAATAATAATTCTGGTAAAATGGTGCTCAGCGAGGGAAGAAAGTTCTTCACAGCCTGCGCGCCTTTTCATTCTTCAGGAAGTGACACGTCCCAACAGTGCTGGCTTTAATGCAGGAAAAAATGTAAAATTCTGGAAAGGGAGGCAAGATCAGACTGCAGTCAGGTGTTCCAGTATCTCTCATCCCAGCCGACAAATGTGTTCTTTGTGACATTGCTATATACATTATCGTTTAAAACAACCCTCATTACACTCCAGTTACACGAAAGTCTTCGGAGATGGGCCTATGAGCGGCACCAGAGCCAGGATAAGCAGAAGAAGCACTTATCCTTCGGCTTCATGTCCATTACTCAGGGTGGGAAACCCGCGGAGAAGGTGACAGTCGTCAATCAACAAGTTGTTTATTTTAATATTAATACTCATTTTAAAAACCATGGAATAATTATCTTTTATTCTATTGCTTCCTTTCATGCACAAAGCTTCGATGCTATAGATTACTCAAGAGATTTGTGCTCTATTATCTACTTACTCTGACAGAACTAGAAGAATTTACTTAAATTTTTCAGCGCATGAATATCGTTGTTTTCGCAAGACAAAATAATTCTTTTTTTGGAGAAAAGAATTTCAGTTCTACAGACTTTTAACACGTATAAATATTTATCTGATCATTTAAAATGCATATAATTACTTCAAGATGGCATTGAGAACTGCGAGATTATTAATCAAATATATCACCGGCATTATAGCATGAGCAAAGAGCATAAATTTCTACATAGGACGATCGCTTTAATATCGAACTCATATAACTCAGATATCATCCTATATATTAATAATGTATTCACTGAATAGTTGTTTCTTGTTGGGGGGGAGTATTATTTCATGAGAAATTTATTTATGACATAAAATAGAGATGTTGCTAAAAAATTTACAAGTTATTCGAACTTCAATACGTAAATGTCTCTATGAAAAATTAAATCATAAGATATACGTTTCTTTTCCATAATACATGGCACCTTTGTTTCAATATATGATGAACAGCATCAACTTTTTTTCCTCTATTGTATTTATAGTTTCTATTCCTGCAGTTCTGGAGCCTCCCTATGTTTAGACCTAGTTAAAATCATTATTTTAGGTAGCTTCGCAAACAAGTATCAAATGAGATATTATTTTACATATTAAGGAGACTCGAAAAGCTGTTAAAAGCTGGTGTACCGCTTTAATGTTAGATAAGATTGCATAAAATTTAAATTCTCCTA
>BGPR01054696.1:0-10159 GCA_013235015.1 Araneus ventricosus
AATTTTAAATAAATGAAGAAAATTATTAAATAAATAAACATCTAAAACATTTTAAAGAAAGCATAGGTGTGGATTTAAATGCAAAAGAAACAGTTCAACTCGTCAGCGGAAAAAAATGGCGAGGAATTCTGCATAAAAATGTGAAGGAAAATTTTCGTTCTTCTGTGACTTTATAATGTATGAGCTTCGGTAGTTGATTTAAATAAATTCTGTTGGAACGCAGCCGAGCTAATATTTGAGAGTTAAAGAGAAGATGGTCCGCACTTTAGCAGAAAAGTAGCGACAGCATCCCTTAAAACTTGCCAATTTCTAAGTAAACAGAATTATACTTTTCACAGTTTTTGCATCTACTCGCATAATTTTATGCAAATAATTGAAAAATATGAAACGAAAAGAATATTTTAAGGCAGATAAAATACATTTGTGGAATAAATTCTAGTATTCTGACATGTATTTCTTTATTAACTCAGGCATATATTTTCAGACTTATTAGTCTCTTTTTCACGTTTTCACTCACCATGCTGCCTCATTTTGCTGTGAATTTATTGAAGAACTAGAAGATTTGTGCCCGTATAAGACGGGCTTTCAGCTTGCCAACAATATCTCAGATCTGATTGTCACAGACTTATTAACGAAAGTTGTAGTAGGAAATCTCATGCACGTTGGCAGAGTGTTTAAAAAACAAAAACAAAAAAAGCATGAAAAACAGAAATGATGAATTGATTGACAGATACTTTTGTTTTGCAAAAAATATCAAAATTAATGACTAAAATCGGATTGAAACGAAGAGTGATTCGTAATAGAATGCACCACAAATTCAAATCTTCAGAAAGATTCCTTTTAACAAAAACCAAGTTATTCTAAATTTATAGCATGCAAAAATTAACTTCACTTTTGACAATTACTTTCGTTTTGTCTAATTAAAATAATGCAGAATCAAATTCAAATATTAAGAAAGAACTATTTTAACAAAAACGAAAGTTACAAAATAAAAACTTGCACCGCAAATTCAAATCTTAAGGAAGAACTATTTTTAATAGCTTAAAAACAGAACTCATTTACCAACACTCAAATCAGAACTTTAAGAGCAATTAGTAAAAATCTTTAAAGATAACAAATAGTGATTCGCGATATAATACACCACAAATAATGATAGTATTCATTATTAATCAAATCAAGTAACTCATTTACCAATACTCAAATCAGAACTAATTAAGAGCAAATAGTAAAAAAATTTAAAGATACTTATCCTTTGTTGAAATAACGATCTTCCGCTGATTCAAAAAAACTTCTAACTGATCGGCGATGCGGGAATACTATAATGAATCAACATAAACTGATAACTAACGGGTTTACCGGGGTGTGGGTGAATCAGCATAAATAAAAAACTAACTCAGCTCATAAAACCTGTCTAAATTAATTCACAACAGTGTAGACGTACATAGACGGACCGCCTGAGTCTGAATCTCTTTGGCACGTAGCCAAACCAAACCACGTGACCGTTACTTCCACCTCTGAACAATTCTAATATAGATAACTATAACTATACAGGGTGTTCCAAAAGGTTTTTTACGAACTTTGGTGAGGATTGCAGAAAAGGATTGGTGAGGTATGCAGAAACAAGTCATTTTTACAATGGAATGTTGGGTCACCAACATAGAAGGCGACCGTTACTGGAGATAGTTGTAAGTGAATAAAATAAAAGTAAAGGATACACCAGATAAAGTGTGTAACACAGGTGTAATGAAACACAAATTCACAATATCACAACAACAGAGTTGCAAGAATAACAACTTATTAAAAGTTGTAAGCAGCATGGAAGATACAGTAAGAAGTAGGATACAGTATCAACAAACAAATTTTGAGTGTTCAAAGGACTTGCCGTCCGAAGAAATGTACACTTCGCATGTTATTCATCCAACTGTGTTCTTGTGTTAATGCGAGAATTTGTGATACTTTAAACTTATATCGTACACTTCATCTGGTGTATCCATTTCTTTTACTCACTTCACTGACAATGAACCTCCAGTAGCGGTCGCCTTTTGCATTTGCGACTCTACGTTCTGATGTAAAAATGTCTGGTTTCTGTATGCTCGACGCATTTTTTTTACCCATTTTTTGCCTATCTTTAAAAAATCGGAAAAACGACACAGTTTTAACCCGTCTACGAATCCGTCACACAAGATTCACACACAAATACCTCTGACTTGGCGAACAAATGCCTATGTGTCCTCATTGTAATTGTGACGCAACAGCTATACACATTCTCATTGAATATCCACATTTTAATGCCCAACGCTGTTACTTCCTTTCAACCGAAGTGACGTTGGAAATGTTACTTGGCAAAGACCCACATGTTGGCCTTTTTGGATTTTTAAAGTTCATAGGATTTTATACCCTTATTTAAAGTTACTTATCTATTTTTTGGTCTTTTGTACTTCATTATCGCTTTACCTTGTAAGTACATTGAATCATTTTACTTTGAACATGCTTTAGCAGGCCAACAGAAATGTTACTTGGCAAAGACCCACATGTTGGCCTTTTTGCATTTCTAAAGTTCATAGGATTTTATACCCTTATTTAAAGTTACTTATATATATTTTGGTCTTTTGTACTTCATTATCACTTTACCTTGTGAGTACATTGAATCATTTTACTTTGAACATGCTTTTGCAGGCCAACATAAATGTTACTTGGCAAAGACCCACATGTTGGTCTTTTTGCATTTTTAAAGTTCATAGGATTTTACAACCTTATTTAAAGTTACTTATCTATTTTTTGGTCTTTTGTACTTCATTATCGCTTTACCTTATAAGTACATTGAATCATTTTACTTTGAACATGCTTTAGCAGGCCAACAGAAATGTTACTTGGCAAAGACCCACATGTTGGCCTTTTTGGATTTTTAAAGTCCATAGGATTTTAGACCCTTATTTAAAGTTACTTATCTATTTTTTGGTCTTTTGTACTTCATTATCGCTTTACCTTGTAAGTACATTGAATCATTTTACTTTGAACATGCTTTAGCAGGCCAACAGAAATGTTACTTGGCAAAGACCCACATGTTGGCCTTTTTGCATTTCTAAAGTTCATAGGATTTTATACCCTTATTTAAAGTTACTTATATATATTTTTTGGTCTATTATGCTTCATTATCACTTTACCTTGTGAGTACAGTGAATGATTTTACCTTGAACATGCTTTAGCTGTCTAAATTGCAGTGTCATTCTTTTAAAGGAAAGTAAAGACTTGTTTCGCGCAGTATAGCCAGTATATTGGCTCTTGTGCCAGTAAACCCAAACCAAAACTGTATGACTGACCTACCTTTAAATTTGTGAACGAACTTTTGAGACACCATATATTAAACATTCATTTGTACGTTTTGCGTTTACTTATTCATTCTGGTGTTATCATAAGAAAAGCAAAATCATTTTCAGCACTGGATAACTTTAATTTAGAATTAGAAAAATCTTTTCACCCATGCTCAAAAACTCTCGAATAGCTGAGAAAATCTTACTGCATTTGATCATTGTGCATTTATTATCTGTCATATGTCTACTGAGAATCGCGCCAAATGTAGAAATTTTCACACCGTCTTTGTTCCGAAAGAAGACATTTAGCGATCCTTTTACTTTTCACTGGAACCATAAATCATAGAAAATGTCACTTTCGATCAAACATCTTTTTAAACGCTACAGTTTTATATCCGATTTCTTAAAGGTTAAATAAAAAAAATTTAAAGCAAGAAAAAAAATCATTAGACAAAGGAAAAAAAAGTAACGGAACTCATTTTTTGCCCATTAGAAGATTGATTTTCAGCTGTTGCGGTTTCTCAAACACAGGGAAAAAAATAATCCCTCTCAAGGTAATTAGGGATTTCATTTACACTCTCTGTGAACTTTTTTCCCCTATTCCTTTTAAATTTCAATGGCGGTTGTTTGCTGCGTAAAAGTCTGTTACTAAGTAGCGGTTCACACTTTGGTTTTATATTCCCCGAGACGGCATTTTTTTTTTATTTCACCTCCGTACCCTCTTGTCATTTTCGCATTAGCGCCGGATTTTTTTCTTTTTGGTCTTGATATCGGCGACGGATTAAATATTCCGATGAAGCTTATTATTTTCAGCTTTTTGTTTCCCACCGCTTTCTCTCTTCTCTAAGAGTGCTGCTCAAAGTAAATATTGTATGAAGAGAAGAAGTTAGAAGAGAGAAAAAATGCTTCTAGAGATAAAAGAACAATACAGTGAAAGACTTCGGATGCATCAGGTTCTTAGTAAATATTGCCTATCGGATTTAGTTAAAATATCTTCGAGACTTCTTAAGTGTGCAGTAAGAATGGACCAAGGTATTGATATGGAAAATATCTCTTTATAGTCAATATTTTGTCAGTTTAATTGGTAGTTTGCCCTTCTAGCATTTAAAATATTGAATTTTTAGAAGACAATAAAATATAAATAAATGCGTAATTTATACAATAGTTCAAAATATGCTAGCTTTTATTTATATTACATACTTTTATAAAATAATTATTTATATAAGTGTAATGATTTAGAATATTTTTCCATTTTTAAAATAAACCCTTTTCAACACCACCTAATTTTTAATTAAACGCTTTTAGCTTACAGTTATTAGCTCCATTTAAATTTTAGTATAAGAATAACTGCCACCTTAACTGTAAGAAGTCCGGATTTAATCGGCAGTAAAGCATTCCGGGGATTTCCCGTTTCACACTATTTATAGTTCAGACGCATTGCAATCACTCTCTTCCTTCCCAAACAGCAAAGAAAGCTTGTCTAAAAGGTTTTGGAAACCTTGTCGTCGACAAGGGTTGTCACAAAGGTTTCTATGACAAGGGTTGAACCTTTCGGCAAGGTAGCGGAAAGTTTCGCTAGTCAACAAGAAACAAGGTTTTCTGTAAGGTTTTTAGTAAGATTTCCCCAAGCTTTTATTACGAGCTTCTTTCAGGCCTTTCAAAATGTTCTTAAGAGCCCCCTTTCGGCGAAAAAAATAGAAACCCCCTTCCGAAGTCGTACCCCTACAGAGGGGTCCAACCCCCTTTTTCCACCCCCTCTTCAAAGCCGTACTCCTACAGGGGGGTCTAACCCCCTTCTTCTGACGTCATCTTAGTCTAGCTTACAATTATCTGGAACGTCAATTAATTAGATCAATTAGGAATCTTAATTAATCAAAGCTTAATTATTAATTTCAATTAATTTAATTTTTAATTGAACTTACTTGTTCGACTACGTTGTAAATGGGAACAAAAGTTCAAATTCCTCAGAGCCGGGGATCGAACCCGAAATTTATATAATGGAAGGCAAGCGCACTAACCACTATACCGAACGGGGCTACGCAAGATGGAACAGGTGGTTCATAAAAAGCTTCCCTACGGCAGTTTTGCGGGAATGGTTTCCGAAACGGTTTGCGCGGAAGTGCTTTCGCGGACAGCCTATGGAAAGCGAAATGGCAACCTTTCCGCAACCTTCTTTGCTACCTGGGTTTGTTTAAATCGTTACCGGTAAAATGCGCTTTGCGTTTCTCTACTTTCATCATAGCTTGATATATCTCAAAACTACCTAAAATGAGCTGAAACCTATCAATTAAACTATTTTTCATTCTCAACGACTGCCTCTTCTTTGGATTTGATTATGTCTAAACAACACTTGGAATAATGTTTCCTAAATATATTTCGAAAAGTTTATCTTTGTTTTAAATCAGTTAATTTAACATTTATTGCATCTAAATAACGTATATATGTGACATGCAACTGCTCAGAGCTGGGGTTATGATGCTTTCCACCAATAGAAACGCTCCCGCTGTAAAGCATATTTTACAGAGAAAATCGGCATACGGTATTTGGAGGGTTCAGAAATAAAGCGAACTAAGTCTGTGAAATTCATTTCCGAGAAAATATATTTTAAAGTAGATTAACCGTATTTAAAATAACAGTGGACTTCAAATTGTCTTTTCTGCCTGGTGGATGCTGATTTTTTGAATGTCATCAAAGTACAGTCGAACTTGTATACATCGAACTTGTCGGTTCCCAGAAAATAAATCCGATATATAGAAATTTCGATATACAGAAACACATATTGGAAATTTCTCATAATTTTTCTTACTAAAAACAATTATGTGTAGTTAAATTTTTTAAGGTTAATAAAGATTTAGAAAATGAAAGTATCAAAGAGATTTATGAAAAAATAAACAAATATGTATGCAATTTTCAAATTTGCTTACAATGTACTGAAAATTTATGTTCGAATACAAACCACGATGTCAAATTTTCATTCATTTTTGGAAATATTTTTCATTTCTTCTTAAAGCTGAACGTTCACCCTTATATATTTCCGTTTAGGGGCCATGTTCACTGTAAGAAATAAACTGAATTTCAAGTAAAAATCTCGCTCCACGTTAAGAAAGGGATTCATAGAATAGAAGCTAAGAATAACATATGTCTCACCGGCAAGTATTTATTATTTTTCGTAAACAACCTGCGGTTTTTCGCAAATTTCTATTGCAGTAAGAATCGATGAAACAGTTTTTTTATTTAATTTATATTCCTTCTTAAGAGCGAATTCCTTGGCGTTTTCGTCTGCGATAGGAATACATAAAATTTTTATGCGAAAAATTTGCTCGATATATGAAAATTTTATTCGATACAGGAAATTGTTTTCTAATGAAAATCCAAGGTTCCTGAAAAAAGTTCGATATATAGAGATTTTCCATTTATGGGAGTTCGGTATACCAGGGTCCAACTGTATTTTGTGTGAGCATACACTATTTTTACACTCAAACTTTCATGGTTCCTGCAAAAATATCGATCTATAGATATTCTAGATACATGGAAATAATTAGCTCTTCTCTATTCCATCCTACTGGCTTGTTTGAGACCCTAGGCACTATATCGTGTGTACTGCGGAGAAACTGGCCGCAGTACACACGATATCCCAGATAGCACGTAAGTTTGTAGCAAGTTTGATTTTGAATTGATATTACCTTGTCATCGCAAATTTGACGCGTCAAGCTTGAAGCGAACTTGTAGCAAGTTCGCCGTGACAACTAGCGCCACCTCCTTGCAATGCAAATTTGCTGCAAGTTTGCAAAACAAGCTTGATGCAAAGATAGCACAAAGAGATAATTACCTTTGTCTCTGTTTTTGAAAAAAACATCCGATTTTTAATAGCATCTCCTAGACCGTCCTTCTTTCTATTAATTCAATAAATCAACGATAATTTGTAAAAAAAACTAACTTTTTTATTAAAAAAATTTTGAAACATTTTCCATCTTTTTACTAAATATAACACTCGCATTTTAAAGAAAACTATATCGCCTTCTTCTTAATGTTGAAATTTTAACGTTTATAAACAAAATTAAACCGAAAAAACAGTCAATGTTTGTTGAAAAATAATGACTTATACATTTTGTCCCATTTTAAAGTAATTACTTTTGAACTCTAATTTCATAATTTATTCTACTAGCAAAACGTAGTTATTAGCGAAAATCGCTCTCTCTTTGACTTCAAATCATATTCTCAACTCAAAAAATTAATGAAATCAAGAAAATAGTTTAAAATAAATCGTATACGAATCGAACGATGCATTAGCGAAATCTATCTTCTACTCTTAGATTTTAACTGGCCGAGTGGTTAGAGCTTCAGCTTCAAAACCGGTAGATCGCGAGTTCTATCCCGGGTTGTGTTCGTATTCTGTTTTTGCTATAATTTGCAATGAGTTTGCAATGCAAGCTTACTACAAGTTCGTCCCATGGTGACTTCGAAGCTTGCGTTAACTTGCTGCAAACTTGTTTCACACTTGCACTCTTGTCATGTCAAACTTGCCGCAAGCTTGCAGATTTGCAGTGCAAGTTTGCTGCAAACTAAAATTGCTATCTGGGATAGTGTCTAGGGTCTCAAACAAGCCAGTAAGATGGAATAGAGAAGAGCTAATGTTCGTTACAGGACACGGGCCCTTCCCTTCATACCTTCAATCTTCGAACACATGACAACTGCTAGTGCGGAGAAAAAGGATATCCAATGCAATATGCCACAAAATGTAGGTTTACCCTCTTCTGGCATTTGAAAATTCCTACAGTGCCACTTAAATTACAGTGGTTGAAAAACATTCTCACTAATAACTTATCAAGAACCCGACTTTGACTCCTAATGCGCTTCATATGTGATGAGAACAATCCCATTGTAGAGGATAATCATTGAGCACGCATCCACCCAGACTGACACACAATTCTGGCTACTTATGACTCTTCTTTTTTCCCCCCTACGTATTTTTATTTTTTCCCCCATTTTGTTTTGTTTCCTATGTTGCTCCTGTCCAGTGTATGTTTCCTTTTTTCATCATTATTTGTTTTTGTACCTGTTATTTGTTTTTGTCCTTTCTAAAAAAATAAAATTCACCTCCATCCATCCAAACCGGAAAGCAGCCAAATGGCTCTAAACATGGGGATGCAGGTGGTGTAATGCAATGTAATGATACATGGGAATACGATATATGAGAGGTCTAACTGTATTTTGTGAACATACACTAATTTGACTCTCGAGTCTTCAAGATTATTTCAGTTACATTAGCATTCCGATTTTTGAAACTGCACAAAATCTATTCTGGGACGAACCTGCTTGGTACTCGAAAAAAGAAATTTGAATCGTGGTCAAATGACGAGAACGACGCCTGAGCAGGCAACCCCTTGCCAAACTTCTATCACACACCAACCGAAGGACGTTTCAAACATCAGAGCCCTGTGCAGTGGGTCTGGGTGGAATCGGATCTCGAATCCCCTAGGTCACCCCAAACCTACTATGAGAAAAAGAGAAGAGGGTCATTTTATGTGATGTGTGTCCGGTCGTATGACAACCGTAACTTCACGTTGTCTTTTGCTGCGCTGTGACTTCAAGTAATTTTTCAATTCCTACTATTAGTTCACACTCTCCCTATATATATTTATATATCTTGTTCAAATTTTCAATCGTTGATAAAATACTTTTTATTCATCAACTCAAGTTCAAATACATTTTTTAAAACTTGTAGTGGATGACACTTGATGTTAATACAGTTTTTTAAAATATTAACTCATTAATTAAATTAAATTAATTAATTTTATTTATTAGCCTGCCAACTTAGTCGCCAACTTTGCCGCCAATTCGCCAAAATGGTCGCCAAGATCAGCATCTTAGGGAAATGACTTTATAGGTTTGTAACAATATTCACAAAGAATTTTTCAATTCCTACTATTAGTTCACACTCTCCCTATATATATTTATATATCTTGTTCAAATTTTCAATCGTTAATAAAATACTTTTTATTCGTCCACTCAAGTTCAAATACATTTTTTAAAACTTGTAGTAGATGACACTTGATGTTAATACAGTTTTTTCAAATATTAATTCATTAATTAAATTTAATTAATTAATTTTAGTTTTATATGGGAGAAAAAAATTTCTCTTATATAAGATATTTAGCAGGATATAAATTTAGGAATAAATACCGTCAGTGACGAAGCGTGTAGATCGGTAACCTAAGTAGGATCGACTTTAAAATTTTTTTATATTACTTGTTACACTGCAGCTTGTGCAATGGAATCCAAGTTGGTGCAGAACATTTGATGTGTATCCCCGTAAGCATAGACTGATTCCCTTAGCTATACATAATCGCAGCATTCTTCAAGAAATCGTCATTCCTCAAACTCTCTTCCATAGTCAAGAAATCAATGCACTGGTACCTTGAGATTTTTACACCTTTAATCCAAAGAAAAGAAGCCAAATTTCACCAACAGTATGGAAGATATTTCAAACGACGGAAACATCCATTTCGATCCTTTCACCAGCTGATTTAAACCTCTGAAGAATGATTTTTCTTGTAAAAGGTTATTCTGGAAGACCCCTCCTCCCATTCCTTGATGCTCTTGCCCACGTATTATTGAAGATATGTGATGGATGGTCATTTCTGCGCGTTATTTACTGCTCTTGATGGATGGTTCAGGCCGACAAATAAATCCCACGTCTTTTTCAGATGTTAACGAAAATTCCGAGCTTCTGGTGACATTCTGTGATGGATCCCTTCGCGGAGAATGAGGGAGCATCAGGAGTTCGACCGAGCAACAAGAAGTAAAGGAGAATGGGAATTACTTAATAAAGATTATTTTGTCAATAC
>BGPR01054697.1:0-10159 GCA_013235015.1 Araneus ventricosus
TGATATTCGTTGCATTCTGGATTACAGTAGGTTCGATTTTTTTTATCCACGCAAGGGGAGGGGAAATGACAAATTTTTTAGCAGTATACGAGAAAGTTTAGGGGAGGCCACTCCCACTGGTTTGAACACTGAATTGCCTCCTATTACGTGCTTGCTGATATAAACTCCTTATTGAAAATTAGAAACGATGTAGTGAGTTCTAAAAACCGATATGAATCTTGCCTCCAGTATGAAAATTTATATTTGAATATTATTTTTGATATTCATATCTAGTCTTACTCAAGTTTTTTATATTTAAGTGCTATACAGGGTAAGACAAAATGAATATCCTGATTTCAAAGCTCTACTATGTAACAGGTAGTTGCTGCATTTGTTTGTACAAATTGCGTGTACTTCCAGATGTAAAGTATTCGATTCTTGTATGAAAATATCACAGATCTGTTGTATTTTCGATTTTCCACAGATCTACCATTGTGAAAAATGGAGTGGTTTCAACATACACTCCATTTTTCTTATAAGGTTTAACAATTGCGCCGTCTGGAGACTGAATTCAGGGGAAAGAGTAATTGAACCCTTCGTCAGAAACGAGAATGGGACGCCAAGTGTTATTGGCGTTGGGTGATGGTTCTTGGCCCGCCATGATGTTAGTTTCCTAAAGCATATTTAGCTCGGATCTATTATGGTGTTTATTATGTTATTGCGTTATTTATCTATGTGTACATCTGTTTCTCCATGTGAATGTTTGCGACTTCTTGTGATGTTCGTCCAGAAATAAAAAAGAAGTAAAAACACCCATAAGGAATTCTGATTTCTTCGTGTTTTTCGTGACGAATATAATACGACGATATACATCAAGTCCGCTATGCAATTCTTGCCAAAATTTCTAAATAGCGGAGTCTAGCTGGCTGGATGGTTAGAGCGACAGGTTTAGGAAGCGATAGGTTGCGGGTTTTAATCAGACGTTGTGTTCGTGCTCTGTTTTTGCTATAGTTTGCAATGAGTTTGACGTGACAAGCTTGTGGCAAATTTGACGCGTGGTGACTTCGAAGCTTGCGTTAACGTGCTGCAAACTTGTTTCAAGCTTGCACTCTTGTCGTTTCAAATTTGTTGCAAGCTTGTAGATTTGCAGAGCAAGATTGCTGCAAACTAAAATTGCTATCTGGGCTGTTCTCCCGCTAGCCTCGAATCGAGGTCCCAAATTGGAATCGGCGGATGGAGTTTTGGATTTTAAGTTCTTTTGAATTCCACCACTTTCAATCCATTTGCTCCAAATTTCATAGGTTTTCGACCTTGAGGATAGGTTTCTCCTTCCCGTGTTACAAAAATTCCAGATTTGAACAGCGGTGGATGGCCCGCTATAGAAGAATTTTTTTTAAAAATAGAACATGTTTTATGAATTCGACGAATTTTTGAAAATGAAATGCACGACTTGTGTCTCAAACGTGTCGCAGTAAAGCCATCGTAACATTTCAAATGATATAAAAACTCTTGCGATGCTAAAATCAAATAAAAAAAATCAGAGCAGTTCTTCAGTTTTCCTTGAAAACTAATATTAAAATAGTGGTGATAGTTTAATTATTCGAATATTTTCTTTCTATCAGTATAAATAGTCTAGTATGGCTTCAATTATATTTCTATTCCAAAAGAAATAATCAGCGTTATGCCTTTTAATAATTTAAAGCCAGGATTTTAAATATTTAAAAAAATCATTCTTTATCACCTAATATATATTTAAAATTTAACGTATGTTTCCAAACTATCTAAATCTGCTTAAAGGTTATAGATTTTTCTAAAAAATGTAAATTATAGCTTTTAACAACCAACTGGACCACATATAATATGCGTCAAGTTGGAATAAATATAAGAAGAAAAACAATTTTTAGAAACACACTTTTATAAGTGTTCAAAAAAGTAGATTAGAATCCATAATTCATTATTATAAATATTATGGTATCTTGAAATCATTTTTTCTCATATTCACTACCAGGTGGGCCCACTGGTATGAAATAAAATTTAATTAAATCAATCGATTAACTGACAATTAAGTTCTGAAAATATTAACCCTTATTATATAGAGGTGTATTTAGTTTATATAGCGGTGTCATGCTGGACATGCATGTCATGGGAATTAATTTCGTTGAACGAGCATAATATGCAAGTTTATGAAGGAAAAAAATATTAATTCACTTTTACACTTTAGATATATGTAACACAATAAAATGTTTTAATTTTATGTAAAAATTATATTTTGTAGTTCTCCATCGTATGAAATTTTTCAAAGCAGTCTCCAAAATGAAGCCCTGGCTCTTGAGAACATGTGTAACAAAAAAAATTAGTTTGGCGTCTTCCGCCCTGAATATGCTACTTTCAATTTCACGGTACACTTCTTTCGGACACTTTCTTTTTGCCATTTTAGAGCATTATTTAAAAAATATTTTAAGAAGCGAAAAAGCTTAATTACACTTGAACATAATCTGCAAAACATTATTTCGAATTCTATATCCACAGCTTGTCGATTTAGTATAAGATCAGTATGATTCTTTGTTGTGGTAGCTGAGAGCAGACTTACGACTGGAACGGTAAAAATGCTTTGGTGGCTGAGAGCAGGCATACAGCCACAAAGGGTTAAAATAGTGTGTTGTCATAAGTGTAGAAAATTTCAAAACTCCAGCTCACGAGGAAGTGAGTGTAAAATCGTTTAAAAAAATCTCATTTTTACAAACATGAAACAAGCAAAGTGAAATAAAAGTGCATAGTAATGCAAGGATTCTGCGAGAGTTTTTGTCACTTCAAATATTTGAACTTTGAATATTATATTACTTTTTTATCTGCCATTGAATTGAGAAGCAAAATAATTTCAAATATTATGGTGTTGTTACCTCATAACGTAATTGAGTGAGCAGTCAAATGGGGAATTTTATGTATTAGGAACATAACACTATTTTATGTATTGGAAACATGACACTATTTTAGATATTGGAAACGTAAAACAACACCGTATAAACACAGCCGATTTCAAAAACCAAATGTAACCATGAAGCAGTTGTTGTGGAATACTTTTGGAGGAAGAACCAGAATTATTCGATGACTTCGAACAGAAGTTACTTTGAAAAGATTCACTAGAATTTTCGTAAGAAAACATGTCCAGCTACCATTTAACTGCGAAATGTGGTCCAGACAGATGGAATTCTTAATTTCAGCCATAATGTGAGTTAACATGAAAACGTGCTGTTTGGATAACAATTGTGAAGAATTTGGCGGTCTGACACATTGACCCACGACCAGTGGCGGACTGGGTCTGAAAATAGCGGTTGCCAGCAGTCAATGGGGGCCCACTCATATCAAAAATGATATTTTTTCTGTGTATAATTTTTTAAATTTTATTTATTATAAATATAATCAATAAAAGGGCATGATATACTATATAAATTATTACATATTGTTATTATCTAAAAAGCTGTTATATATACTAGTAGTTCTGTGAACAGTAGACCTCGGCCCCTCCCCCCCCCCAAAAAAAAAAATACACTCTTCATTTCAGTCTTTAAAAATTTAGCCATTTATTTTCCGAATTGAAATTATTTGCGCAAGTCTCTGCTGTTACCATTATTAATTAAAGTACAATTAAATGCCTGCTTTTATCAATGTTAACAAAATCGCAATTAAATGTAATTTGTTATTATTAGAGGTATCTTTGGATGATTATGAAGTTTCGTTTGGCTACAATCGTTGGAAAAACACAACATTACATGAAACGCAACCATTTAAGCGTCCACCATCTTGGAAACGGAATAAAAAAAATACGGCCGTTTTCGCCGACATCAAAGAGAATTCATATCAAATTCAAAGAAAATAGAACAACACGTTTGATCGTGACAAAAGAAATAAACAAACAGACTGAATTAGACAAGTCAGTAAATTACTGACAAACAAACTGTTTTCGCTCGAACGGTCCACTGAAAACAGGACCTCGCTTCGCTAGTCAAATTACTAATTAAAGTATACATGTATTATTACATATTATTGAAAGTAAGAATTACCAAATACAAAAACAAATTTATGATTGAATTTTAAATAATTTTCTTGGATGTATAGCTTACTGTAATTTTGGAACTGTACTGTTATTTTGAGAATTTTTTAACCAAACTGAAATTATAGAGCTAACCATGTACCAAGTTCAACAAATTTAAAGAATACTTCTTTAAAAGATTAACAACTCAAAAGTACAGAATTCAGTAAGCGCTTGAGTTTACTAAATATCTAGTCAGCTGTTGAGTTTACTAAATGGTATGTCAATAATTACTTCTGCATCCAAATAATCTAACAATTCCTTTCCAATAGATAGCAATATACAGAGAATTCCAAGTTCTCTTCAGAAAATGAACTTCTAAATCTGTTCTTTATCTTTAGCTTTGAAAAACAGAATTCACTAGTATCATTAGATCATTCATTACGAATACTAATATTATTACAAATATGCTTTGATATCTCAAAAATGGATTTCACTCCTTACAGATAAAGTTCCTTTAATATATTTTCAATCGATGCAGGGCTATTAGAACAGGAAAGGTAAAAACAAGCATAATGGTCAGCACAATATAGAAACCCAACTTAACCATAATCGGTACTCTCAGCTGAACTAAATCTAAATAATGAAATTATTCCAACTAAATTCTAATGAAGAGAAAGACTCATGGATAATTAGTACTTATTAGTTATTAAGCGGTTACTCTTAGCATTGGGATTATAATCCCTCACACACGTTGTTTACAAATCCCTTTGATAAAAGAATGAGTGTATGGATATGCTAATATTTAATCATATTTGGTGGCGATCTTAGCAAAACGGTTTGCAAGCTCCACAGAGAAGGAGCACTTTTTCTCTGCGACGAGATCATTGTCTGGCTTTCCAATATATTTTGACCCAGATGAGGTTGACAAGACTTTAAATTCAGAAATTTAATTTTGGACATCCTACAAATTTGTATTTATTTTTAGTACCTTTTAATGTAAGGATGGAAGACAAACTCTCAGTGATGATTTTTATTTTGGCTTCGTTCTTCAAGGTCCACCCTACCCTAAAATTCGAATAGTTCCCTCTACAAAGCTGGATTAAATGAGTTCAAACTAAAGCAAGGAATTGATAACAGCATAGCATTTTATTTTCAGATACACACCAAGAATTCAAAGTTGCCACCAAGTCTAATACCAATAAATTTCTCACCTACAGGGTTAAAATCAATTTCCCGAGTAAAATAACGAAAATATTATGAAAACTATTTGATTTTAAATTCTTTAGGTTAAATTTTTCTTATACGGTTTTAGCGACAAAGCGTGAAGGAGAAATGTTGTCCATTAGTAGGGTAATTTTTTTTGTAAGAGTGAGGGAAGAAAATTCTTTTAATGATTATTAGTTTAGTGATTTGTAGCAATAATATTTTCGTAATTTGTCATTAAATTTATATCATTACAAAAATAATTTTTTGAATTTCTAAAATAATCAAAAAATCATTCTTCTAAAATGAGTTTTGAAAGATTTCACGGGAAAAACAACAAAATCTTGCTCAATTTTTAATAACTGAAATTTTAATTAACTAAAGGACTTTGAAAAGTTGACAGTGATTCTCTTTTTGTTTTAAAGAGCACATGTGAAAAATTTCATCAAGTTTGGACAAAAGCTGCAGATTTTTATAAAAGACGAACAATTCCTCTTTACATATAAAGAACTAAATTTTTGTACTAAATCAATTTCAAACAATACAGTTGAAAACAAGAAAATTATAAGTTATAGATACATTTTATTTTTTTAAACAATAAAATCTAACACTGAGTACCATAGTCTTATTTCTATGTTTTACTTCTGATCATGCTTTTGTATGCAAATGTCAATAAATAATAAAAGAGAATGTATGTGTCGGTTCTTGTCTGTCTGTTGATGTTCTACAGTCCGTTGAATCTAGAGCCACCAATTTTGGTACAAATGTACTACATGAGCGTAGGAATATGCACCTCGAAAAGTTTTTAAATTTTAATTAATTAAAAGTTAAGCAAGAATTGGGAATTTTTTCAATTATAACTCAAAAAATATTATCACATAAAAATAATTTTTACACATTATTAAATTTCAAAATTTTTATCTTTCAATATGATACCAGTTTAGTTGCTGTGCAATTTTTTCCTTAATTTTGCAATTTTTAAGAAATATTTTTAAGCATAATATTTAACAATACTTTGGAATGTTGTAATGAAAGTCAATCAACTTTCATTGCTTCAAATCAATAAATCTTATATTTGTCTCCTGATAAAGAAGAAGCACGATATATAATTATATTTTCATTTACGATATAAACACTGTTTAAAGCAATAAATTGCATTCCATTTCACCAGTTTTTTAGTCCAATTTTTTCTTTTCTCATTACTTCAAATAAATTTACTTTTTAGACATATTTACAATATTATTATGATAGATTTAATTTTTAGCAATGATCTTAAAACTAATCTTCCCTGTTACGTAAAGAAAGTTTTTCCTGGAGATTGTATTATTCATTTTGTGTTTCATTAGGTTAAATATTCGCTCTATAATTAGCTTAATAAAGTGTAATAATTGTAATTTAAATTAGAATTATGCTTGACCAATAACAAAAATAATTTCATTGACTCTCAAGACTTTTAGCCTTTTTATCTGCTAAATGTAAAAACCTAAGTCATTAATTTCAGCAGATGCGAAACATACTACATCAAAATTTAGTTCAAATATTAATACATTTCCTGTCCACTGTTTTTCAGTTTTTTAACTAATTTATTTCTTGGCTTTTCGTAACAATTAATGGCTTCAGCTTGCCAAAAATTAAATAAGTTGGTGAATTTAAAGTTGACTGGCATAATTTAATCCATACAGTTAATAAGATGAATTATTCAGCTGTTCGCCGAAGGCTGTCAGTATTTAATACTAGAAAAGCAATGTAAAGATAGGGAAAACTTCAGTTCACCTTTTCTAAGATATGCTATGCATTTTCCACTCTTTCTTTGTTGACTGAAAACAGGAATACCACTCCCCACACCCACGAAAGAAAGGGCCCTTTACCGCTTTTACAACCTTGTTAACATAACCAAAGAAGCACTCCCACAGCCCCCCACCTCCAAGAAAAAGGCGAGTGTCTCCTTTTCGCGGATGCCATTTTGTCAAATTACATGATCCCCCCTCCCCTTGTAAGTTTCAGAGGGTCCGAAGTAGACTATTTTCTTTGTTCGCTTCGTCAGTTTTACTACTGTAAAAAGAATGTTATTTAAACATTTCCAAGGACCGCAGCCTTCCTGCTCAGAGGGTTCACTCTTCTGTCTTGTCGGGGGTAATATGAGTGGTCATTGCGTCCGACCTTCCACAGAAAGAAAAGGTTGTGTTAAGAACATAAAACTATTTGCTATTTTGTTTGCTTTAGAAAAGACGCAGGAATTTCTCTAGAAAAAAAATTCTTCCCATTCTCTCTCTTTCACATACACAGATACTGGGGGCCCATATCAGCTTATGTTTAAGGGTCCCACTTGCCATTGGGCAAGCTGGCAACCTGGCCAGTCCGCCTCTGCCCACGACATCGCCGGGCATATCTTCGTTTGCTTGCTTTGAATGCCGTTAGTAGGAATGCAGTTAGAGTTCCCGTCTCAGCCGAAGCCATCCGGAACTCCTGATTAGGCAGCGTAAAGCGGCCCAGTTTCGCTCAATCAAACTCCTCAGATGCACGCGCAATTATACAATGAAACTTCTATAGACCATTTAACCAAAAATGAAAGCACGCCACACATCAATCAGTCCGTCCAATTCGCTGAGCGAGAATCGAATAAAGATTTAACTATATTGGCTGCGTAAGTATTAAATCCTGGTAAATGCGCAAGTTCATGAATTTGACGTCAGTAGGAATATTTAGCCTAGTCGGTAGGAATATTTACTAAAGGAGTTGTTTAAAATTTTGTTGTGCACATCTACTTGGGAACCACACTAGAGTTACAATGCATAATTTCAGAACCAGTGAAACAATGGATTGCAACTCCAGTGGGATGGTATTCAAACGAAATTACGAATATTATAATTAAATTTTCGTATTCAAATAAAAATATACTGTATATATGTTAACGGCTAATTTTGAAACAATACGAGTATTGTTTTGGAACTGACCTCGAAAATTTGAGCAGCGGTCAGATGACGAATACGGCACCTGAACCGGCACCCTGTCTCAAATATTCGCATTACACCATCGAGAGTACGTCTTACCTTCAAATTCTTATTTACCGTGCATCAGTCCCACGTACATGGCCGATCTTTGGTGAATCTCCGACGTCGAAATATCACCAGGTTATCACGGTCTAACGATTATTTATAAAAATAGAAACAACACAAAATTTAATATTTATGTTATTTGATTAGTTTACTTTGAATTCTGTTCTTTATGCGGGTTTAATTTCTTACATCTATTCCTACGTTCCTTTACGTACTTTTAAAGTAGATTCTTTGGTCATTTGGTCTGAATTCTTACATTTGTTTCACATTCAGTCGCTTACTTTTGATGATAAAACATCTAAAAATGCGCATTCCATTGTGAGATGAGTAAAACCCATTGGAATTTCTGCACAACTGAATAAAAGTCGTTTTGGTATCACTTGCACGAAGAATAGGTTTCCATTCTCTCTGAATACAGATTGCTATTCAAACGGAAGATTCCTTTCTTTAAAATTTATTTACCATGCGTGGATCTTACTTTTCTATTCAATAGTTCTCAACAGAATATGGAAATGTAAACTGACGTTCGTATGACGTCTCGTGCACTTGAGTGGAAAAAGATGTGATATTTGCCGAGTCGATTTTCCTTACCAGACAAAAAGGAATAATATTTTCCTTCGAAAGGACACAGGAATTTGAATCCCTTTTTCATTTTTGCTTTTATTTGTTGAATTTTCAGTGAAATGCATACGTATATGATGGATTGTATTCTGTAAACGCATGAGTTATTCTTTATTTGCATTTGATAATTTCCGTTTGGGGAAGGCAATAGTGACTTAAAGCAATTTAAAAATGAATCTTCAGAATTGAAACAAATGACTGCCTTCCAGTTTTATATTTTAATATATTGCATACATGATTGTGTTAAAAGCAGTTTTTGTATTAATTACGCATGTTTTTATAATTCCCTTTAAATGCAAAGATAGCAAACGGGAATTTGAATCCTATTTCATTTTATTTCTATTGGTGAAATCTCGAATGGAATATATGCCAATAGCTGGATGGAACTCGATAAAATGATACAAGTGATTCTCTATTTGCTTTTCATAATTTCCGTCAGGAAAAGGCAAAAGTGACTTGAAGTATATTATAGAAAGGGTTTGGTAAGGAAAAAGTTTCCCTTTCTACACCTAAATGTATTTTATTGACGATGAAGTGTATTTTAAGCAAGTTTCACATTTATTTTTCCAACTGAAAAATGGAAATGAAAGCCAACGCATGCACCTGAAGTTAAAAGTCAAGAGTCGATGTGGGTTTCTAAATCTGCATAGTCGTTTCAAAGAATAAATGAATTTATAAATAACGTATTTTCAAATATGCGTTATTTTATCGCAAAGTTTGCTTTATTTGCAAAACATACAAAACGTGTATAATGCAACGTTTTTATGTTTATATGCATAGTAGAATATTGTAGATTCATGAAATTTTCATAGAGGAGTGATGTTTCCATATGCTTATAATACACCGTTGTAGTGTTTAGTAATAGCTATAACAGTATGAAATTACGATATCGCAACATAATTTATATATTTTTATATATTCATAATAATAAAAGATTACATATGTGTGCATTTGTTTGTTCGAAAGATAGAAAAAGGAATAATTTAACTTGGAGTTACTAAATGTTTTAGAACTACATGTTAAATGGATAAAAAAATCGCATTACTTTTTCAAATAAACAATTGGTTATTGTATTTCGAATGTGTTTAACGTACGCTTAATATTGATTGTCTAAAATAATAAATAAAATTTTATAAGGAACTCTTTTGTAAAGTATATTGTTTGGCAATCTAATGCAATTTCGTAATAATATATCAAATAAAGCGAAAAAAAATATAAATTCAAAGCTTTTGCTTTAAGAGTCGTATTTACGTACACTGTAAAAAAA
>BGPR01054698.1:0-10159 GCA_013235015.1 Araneus ventricosus
GGTCATTACACACCTGTTTAATTTTTTTTTATCATTCTGTTCAGTGAAAACACTAAACGCTTTGACGGCACATCAACTTCACATTAGGTGTCACTCAATCTGATAGTTCCGTGCCGCTTTGATAGAAAAGAGATTTGCACATCGCAAACTGCTTGTCTTGAAGAAAGCGACCATCTGCCAGGAATCACGATGGGTTGATTCATTGTGATAAACGTTATAAGAAAAACACAAAAAAGAATGCTAATTTTTCTTCTTATGATTATTCATTGGTATAAAGTCTACACGATTAAGTGTTTTATACCATCCTTGCAATAAATCCTTGTAAAAACCATGCAGATGTTGCACAGGTGCGCAAAGATACTTGATCCACTTGTGAACTCATTTTATCTCAGAACAGTTCTTTTCAGAACGACGGCAACTATAAAATATGTTTATAAAACATCTATGCTCTATGCGATGAGACTCCTTACAGCGCCACCTGGTGTCAAACTTCGGGGTTAGCGCAACTATCTCGGAAACAGTAAAAAATAGTGGAAAAATGTCAATTACAAAGTAGTCGAGTGTTATTGATTTAGTACAAAAAGACGCCTTATGCACATTAATACTAAGAACAGAACGCTTAAAATGCACATTTGATTATTCTCGATTTCCGAAATTGTGATGTCACAAAACGGTTTAAAAAGAGAAAAAACAATTAGTTATCACAAGATACCTTAATTTCCTGTGTACAAAGTGCTCTCCACCACCTACAATATGAGCACTTGTTTGAATTTCACTTTGCACACGTTTAGCATATAGTTGGGTGCGCTAGCACAAGTAACAATAATACGTCATCTAACCTCCTACAATGTTGGCGGAAAGGTAACATACACCCGATGTTTGAGTTATTCCCACAGGAGAAAGTATATTGGGATCATTTTTTTGTCCAAACAATAACATTTTTTCCTTTTGTCCATGACTTGTCATGTTACAATTTCGGAAAATGCAAACAAACAAATGTGCGAACAAAGAATGCAATTTTAAGCGTTCTATTCTTTGAATTAATATGTACAAGGTGTCTTTTGTACTAAATAGATAACGCTCTACAACTTTGTGATTGCCCCCCCCCCCTCCTATTTTGTACCGTTTTCGAGATAGGAATGCTAACTCCAGAGTTTGTCACCAGGTGGCGCTGTAAGGGGTCTCATCGCATAGCGCATAGACATTTTACTATATCTAGACACTTCTTTCATGACTATAGTTGCCTTTGTTCTGAAATTAAGAGAGGGTATCCCTTATTTAAGTGGGCACCCTATGTATTCCGAAACCCATCTTTGTATGATAATACTTTTCGGCATTGTAAGTGAAAAGAAACTCAAGTAAGGGAAATGAAGCATTTATTAATGATAAAAAAATGTTTTCATAAATATCTTTGTTTATAAAATTTTCTTGAAATGTTTCAAAATAAGCCTTTATTTAATTTCTTTTCCTTATTAGCATTGTAAAGAGTGACAACTGGAAAAAAAAAACTATTAATATTTTTGTGACCCTAAAATTTGTGCAGTTGATCCCACTTTGGGTCAAGACACATACATTAATTCAGGCGAGGTGTGGGGGGGAGGGAGTAATAATTTTTTTTCTATTTAGAATTAAAATTTTCTATAAATACTTTAAATAAAGCTTTTTCCATTTGATAGTTAGCATTTTCTCTGCGATAGTATAATTCTCGAAAATATGCAATATAAAAGTGAAAATACGTAAACAATTTCTGAATACAACAAAACCTACTTATGTAGGGTCTGTATTGTCATAGACAGGTTACTAGAATGCAATGTTTAAATACGTGCGGCGCATGTACTAATATCTAACCAATTTTATTGCGCTCATTGCGTCATCTTATAAAGACTCTCTGACATAACATTGCATTTTATAAACTTTAAATTATTTAAACCTTTTCTAAAAACTTCTAAGTGAAATTTTGAGTTAAATTTTTACTGCCAATAAAAGTAATCATAAAAAGGCTTTTAATGACTATGTTTTACGTCGTACCATCGTCGATTCAAGGCTTTAACTCATCAAAAACGAACTTCGAGGAACAAGCGGTCAGTCTGAAGTGTTAAGAGCGAATGAACAGGTTCAACAGTGTCCATCCGGAGACAGAGGCAACAAAACAGCTGTGTGCATTCCGATCACTAGTCCCCCCCTCGATCCCCTCGCCACAACAGTCACCGGTTTCTAGCCCCTCCCCGTTTCCCTTGTTTTCTCACATTATGGAACATGATCTTGGAGTATCGTTCTCCAAGCAAAAAAATCGGCATTGAACTGTACCACCTTTCTAAAGAGGTAAAATCAATGTTATAGACATGTATATTTAAAAATGATTACACAGGTCTGCGATGAAAAAATTGCGGCAAAGCAAGTGATGTGTTTTATAGTTTTTTGGATGCTTATTACTGGAAAAATAATGAAAAAATTCCATCACGTACAGTTTCATCGCAATCTATTTTTTTACGAATTTAGTACATTTCGGACCAAAAAAGTATTATTTATACGAGTTCAATAAACATATTTTTGGACTTAAATAGTAAATTGACGGATTAAACTACCAAACAAGGAAGAAGAAACTATTTCAATCCAGAATATTAATCTGAATCGATAAATTGCCTATTAAAACAATATTAAAGCCAGAGGAAGCCAGTTAGAACCGGATACCTCACCTGCTTGCCAAAAAAAGTGTTACTTCCACCGCTTCAGATAAAATTAGGTCTTATGAAACAATTTATCAGGGCTTTACCAAAAGAAGGTGTATGCTTTAAATACCTTTGTGACCAGTTCCCTGGTTTATCCGAAGCAAAACTGAAGGAAGGTGTGTTTGTAGGATCAGACATCAGGAAAATGATGAAAGATGAAAATTTTGAGATTAAAATGGAAACAAACGAAAGAAAGGCCTGGGAATCTTTCAAACTAGTTATTACTAGCTTTCTTGGAAACAAAAAGGATACAAACTACAAATCTATTGTAGAAGAGATGATAAAAAATTTCAAGATTTTAGGCTGTAGTATGAGCTTAAAAGAAAGTCTAATGAGCTTTTAAGAAATGGAGAGGCGATATCAAGGAAAATGGAATGTCAGCATGATAGACGATTACTGCTGGATGCTACAAAGAGACAATCCCTGGAAAGTTCACAAGAGGAAAAGTGACAAAAGAACTTTTGAGGTAAAGAAAAAACGTTACTATAAGGACTTGTAACTTTCTACCTATACTTAACAATTACTTGAACTAGGATATAAATGTAATTTATATGGATTTATGAATTAATGAAATTTAAATGAAATGTCAAAATTTCGCGATTTCAACTGTTTCCTTCAAAATATGCAATCACTTTGTAAAAAATCCTTATGTGATAGAAATAAATGGATTTCATTTTTAGAATCAGCACAAAAATAACATAAAAATCAGTCATCAAAATTAAAATAATTTTCAAAAAGTATTTTTTTTTGCAGGCCTGTGTTATCTATATAGGAAGGTTAAAACACATTGAATAAATAGGAACTTCCAAAAAACGTGAGTAATTCAAATGAGACGAATGCGATACGAATGATAAATAAATTCTGAAAAAACACCAATAGTAACAAAAAAAGAGAGTTGTTCTTTTATAGTATGTGAAAGCTTTTTCAACAAGTAAAAGCAAATCTGAAACGCCTGATGTGATAGATAAACAATATTACGTATGAAAATAAAGGTAGAATATGAGGCTCGTGTATTGTTAGAAAAGTTCAAAAGAATAAAAGCAAGATTTTATTTATATGTATTATAATTTTGCTGGTGTAGTCTTTAAATAATGAACAGTAATAACTATTTAAATTAACTCTTTATAATAACTATTTTTCATTTATTATCAATATATGGGAGAGTGTCGAAATATACGTACATCTCGTATGAAAAGTTCAAGTCAAAAGAGAACGAAAAATCCCTGCATTCTCTTAGATAGGGGATTAACATATAGACACGTGATCAAAGTGAAGGGAACATTAACTATTTTTAACAAGTTACACAAGTGTTTTAGGGAAAAGTCTGGCGCCAATAAGTCGCCGAGTCTGGTTTTCTGAGGGCGCGTGGAAGTGATGTTAGTATTCTTTTAATAATAGATATGCCAAAATGCGTGATTTAATATTCCTTCAGCGCGGAAAATCAAACGAAACTGGAGTTTAAGAAAAGTGATTTTGGAATACATTAGTATTGAACTAAGATATTTTAAAATATATAATATTAGAATTTAAAGTAAAATTAAGTGAGAATATCTCTCTCTCTCTCTCACTCTCACACATACATAAAATCATATATATATATATATAATATACTAATTAAATTATCAGTTAGCATTGTATCATTTAAATACATCAATTAGCAATTTACACAAAACATACATTATATTTACAATTTATATAAATACAGTCGAGTCTCCCTACAACGAAGTCTCCCTGCAACGAATCTCTCCCTATAACGAAATTTTTAATCGGAATGTTAAATAACATTCAAAATATTCTCCATATAACGAAGTGGTTGTCTCCCTATAACGAATTTTTTCAGACCTTTATCCTTTCGATTTTTGTCGTTTTTGAAGAAAGTTGCTAATTTCTGTGCAAACAAATCGCTCACACGTGCCAGTTTCTGGAACCACCCCCATTGTTCATTCCAGCTATGTGAAGGGTAATGCAGATGTGGGGAACTAGGTTTCTACAGAGGGAGCAACATTTCTACGGGTCAAGATTCCAAGAATCGGGGTGGAGTTGGGGTGGAAACAGCAAATGGATGTGACAATACGCATTTTATGTTTATCCGTACTAGTACATATTATTCTCTAAATTGGTGAATTGTCTTCGCTTTTGAGCATTTTATTTATACAATGAAAATTAGTATAATTTTAACAAATTTATAATAAATATTACTTCATTTTTAATTGAAAGTCATAATTAAATATTTTTGAACTTATCGCACATACTAAAAGGTTTGTAACATAAATAACTGCAAAAATCTCTAATCTCCATATAACGAAATTTTCTCTATAGCGGATTTTTCAACTGGAACCAAGAGATTTCATTATAGGGAGATTCCACTATATTAAGATAAAATTAAAATAAAATTACCCTATCCATAATCATATATAAAAGGAATAACAACTAAACAAAAAGAAAATGATTGGATGGGATGACGTAGAAATAGAATGAAACGAAGTATAGCAAACAGGAAAAGTTGAGTATTGGGAGAAAAGCTACGGAAAAATATAAGAACGGCTTTTTCAGCAGAAGAAGATATTTTATTGTATTCAAAACATTATTCCCTTATATGATATGATTTGACTTTTATGTATGGAAGTTTGATTCAGATTGTATTCATATAAGATATACTTCATAGAATATCTTTCTATGTGTATATTGAAATTTGAATAACGTAAATAAAATGCATGATTCTCTTAAAACAATTTTCTTATTATAAGTTTATTTTATAAACTGAAATGTATAAATCGTTTACTCAATGATATACATTCTTTCTCTGAGCTATTGAAAGAATGTTCTGTTCTGTTTATAATTATATTGAGTGCAAATATAATGCAATTAGTCTTTAAAATACTCTCTATATGTTTTCAATAATTTTAACATATCAAAAATTAAAAAAAACACTCTCATTTTAATAAAATACATGAAGTATATTAGGTATTACATAATATACCTTAAATCAAAATATTAGAGAAATCTTTATTACATAGCTATTTATGCGTGTATTTGATGCATTTATGAATTATAAAATAAATTGTATACATTTTTTTGAAAGATCCATCTTTCTATTTATATAAAGAAACATATTTTATTAAATAGATAAAAATCTTTTGCTTAGAAATTAAAATGAATCTTTTGTTTTTTTTTCTTTCATTGTATCTATGATTAATATTGCTGGAATACATTTTATCCCTATTCTTTAAAAGTCTTTCTCATCATTTTTCTAGACTTGCAGGTTGCATCATTAAATGAAAAACAATCGTTGGGAGCCATCTTCCGTTTTTATACTGCATCAGTGATTAATATTACTAATTCACCTCCTTTATTGCATGCAACGTTTCCAGCAATCAACGAAATTAACAATCTCCAGGACGAATTCCTGGCATTCTTTCTATCCATCCGAAACACTAGAGTAGAGGGCGGGAAAGTTAATTACGAAGAGAATTTATCATTCGAAAGTGCATTTCCGAGAGCATTTATTATGGACGCCAGTCATTTTTCACCGAGATTCTATCATTGGAAATTGTGTTTGAGCGCTCTGTGCCCCTTGTCAGTGCTGTCATATCGCTTTTAAGGCTGGATGTTTTGTTGTGAAAGCATTTTTGGTAATTTTTTTCTCCGCTGGTTCATTGTTTGATGTAATGGAGTACACGAAAAACGGAAAAGAATGTAGAGGAAACGTTTCGTCGAGTGGCTGAGAAGTAAACAATACTGCAAAATGAATTTTCCAAAGATTGCATTGCATCTAGCCGAAGAGCTTTATAACTGTAATTAAATAATAATTTTTACTTTCTCGTATACGAAGTATACAAAGAGAAAGTACTGTAATCGTCAAAAAATTCGAACTCGAGATTTTGACGGATCTCCACGTTTTAGACCTCCCTGAGTCCGAAAAACACAATTTTGGAATTATGTCTGTATGTCTGTGAACACGATAACTCGAAAACTATTAGAGCTACGGGGATGAAATTTGGTATGTGGTCTTTGAACATAATTTTTAGGTTTCTATCAAATTTTGGACAAAATCCGTCCACGGGAAGTCTGTCTGTCTGTATGTCCGCGGTCATGTAAACGCTATAACTCAAAAACTTGAATAGCTAAATGGATAAAATTTGGTACACAGTTTTATCGTTATGAATGTAGGTCCGTATAAAAGTTTGGGCCAAATCCGTCAAAAAGAGGCGTTAAAATTGCATATTCAATTTCTTTTAATCCGATTATCATGCGCATGCGTATTGGTAGCAATTTTTTATTGTTGTAAATTTTATTTACAACAATAAATAATGTTTTCAAACATCAATTGTTAACAATTTTTTTTATTGTTGTAAATCAAACCGATCTCATTATTTCAGCAAATCTTTCATTCACACGCTTTTGCAATTGTTACGGTTGTGGTAGTATAAATTGTTTTCTTGGGAATTCAATTCAAAAGCAGAATTTTCGCTTTAGTATTCATTGCATTGCCTATTTTATCGCACCTGCTTCAAAGTAATATTTTTTTGAAACGTGGCAACAGATATTTGATTTCAGGTTTGTTTGTTTTTTTGTTTTACTTTCTCGTATACGAAGTATACAAAGAGAAAGTATTGTAATCGTCAAAAAAATTCGAACTCGAGATTTTGACGAATCTCCACTTAGAAAGTATACGAGAAAGTTTAGGGGAGACCACTCCCGCTGGTTTAATTATAATGTCAGCTCATCAGTGGTTTAAGGCATTGGCCTGGCTGGAGAATATTATTTAAGGAAGAAAATTATGAGTCTCCTCAGGTTCTATCCTCCGGCTGGCTGTTACCCTCTGGGTAGTCTGTGTCGGCGTGGACTAATAACTAAATAAAAAAGTCATTTGACCGTGTGCTTTACCAACAATATTCGAAAACTTGTAGACTGATGTGGTCGGTTGGAAGCTTTCCTGGTCTTCCTCCAAGCGAAACGCAAATGGGGACCAGTTTCCCCTCAAAGTACTACCTGAAGGCAATCTACTGCTACGTTCGGAGATAAGTCAGACAGCTACCTCAGGTCTGGGTTCTCCATGGGCGCTTTCACCAACAGAAGTTGCCCTACTCTTCCCCTTTACCATGGACCTTCATGGGCGTGGCTAGATATGCTAAAACTAGTGAGATTATAACCACCACATTCCAAGCCAGATACCAAAATTTCTACTTTATAACAATATTCTATGAGTAGCATTTAATATTTATTTAGTTTAGTTGCATTAAAAGAAAATTATTCTTTTACAAGACTATGTCATAGGTGCACGTAAATATTTAGCCTTATTCCCAATTGAAACTTGAGACAAAAAGTAATTCAAGATTATACTCTTTTCCTATATTAAAAACAATTTATCTGAATAGTTGATTTATAAGGACGCAAATAAAAAATGAAGCACTTCGACTAAAGATTATTGAAGAGAAGTGAGTAAAAGTAAAGCCAAAGCAAACAATTTAGGCTGAGGAAGGCAAGAAAAAAATGGGCAGCGATTGAAATAGTACGAATTTATTATTTTTTAATAATGAGGTATAAGCCATGACTCTTTCAGATAGGATAGGGAGATACAATCACTTTTCTCTTATATATATGACATTTTAAAATGCTGTGTAATATATTTTCTCCATGATATATTGATTTTTTTCACTTATTTCCTTCTGTAATTCTTTCTATCCTCCAAATGCAATTTTTTTATTCCTAAGAAGAAAAGTTTTTTCATAGTTGCTATTCTTTAAAATTTAAGAATACAATTAATCTTTTAACATAGGACTATGTTCCTCCCATTGGTGTCTTAAGAAGGAATTTGATTCACATGACAGAACGCCGCAAGAAACATTGTATGGGAGATCCTCTATATCTTGGTAACTACATATGTTAAAAACATAACTAATGTCTTATTTTGGAGATAAAGGGTAACAACAGAAGTTAGTTAAAAAAATTGAAAATTGGAATTGTAGTTCAGCGACTATTGAGTCGCAAAGTTGGGCAAAAGTACGCAAGAATTGGTGACGGGACCCTCTATATCTCGTTAACTACATATGTTAAAAACATAACTAATGTCTTATTTTAGAGATAAAGGGTAACAACAGAAGTAAAAAAAAAACTGAAAATCGGAAAACAGGCACGCGAGTTAAGTAGTCCTACGCCTTTAACATTAGCGGCTGTTTGAAAAAGAAAGCCTCCGTCATTTTTTTTAACATTCTGAAACAATTCCAGATTTGGCCTATATAATATTTATAATAAAAATGACCAACATAATAACAGTTTACTCAGATAATAAAATAGGGAACTATTTCAGTTACTAACACATTGATTGGTTTTAACCCACTTTCTCTACAATACTTACAAAACGTTTAAAAATATGATTACCTATTGTATTTTCGGAAAATTCATTTAAAGTTATTAGTTTTTACCAATATAGGGTAAAATAGAAAGTACATTGTACTACCCTTCGCCTTCTTTTCAAAAACTCTTCCGGAATTAATTAGGACGTGTTTCGCAATTATTGTCCTTCCTAAATTATAACTGGCCGTATGCTGTAATTATTGAACTTCATTATTCCCTTACAAAATGAAGACCAATTTTGGAGACCAAAATACCTTCACTTCCTCTCATATTTGCACCCTTGAGTGTCGATAATTATTGATCGGTGACACACCTGAGCTCCACAAACACTAATTGCCGTATTGAAATAAAGTCTCGTTAATTACAATCTTCCAAAGGCGGAAGCTTTTAATGAGAAGCGTTCTTTATTATTTTCTCGCGCGTGAAAGATTGGAGCGGTTCATATTGTTGCGAAGGGGTGCGGATTTTTGAATAGCATCTTTTTTCTTCGGTGAACACCTGCCAATATTTTGGATATGCTTACTCGAATATTTATAATCTAAAAGGAAGGAGATGAAGTATGAGATTTCACTGAGGTTCTTTATTAAACTTGTCCGTCTGGAGTAAGAACATTTCCCTTTCACAATAAATAAAACAAATTATTTAATAGTTAGGAGTTTCTTGAATATTCATGGGGACCCTCTGAAAGTATCTCATATGTATGAAAAATCAAGAAGCATTAATATCTTTTAAAATAAACTCTTTTATCTATACGTCAGGAGGCTACAAGTATTGCACTCTATGGGAGGAAAGAGTGGGCAAAACAATCTGGAAGTGCCTGATAAACATCAGAGTTTAAGAAATGAAAAGAGATTTTTTCCTTGATTTACATTTTCATTTTGCAGTACCATTTGAATATATATTTCCACAAAACAGATTAAAATTGGATACGAACGGAGATGAAACATAGCTTCACTTAGTGTGTTTAGCTTAAAAGTAATTTATATACATGCATATATGCTGATAAATCATTCAATCATTCATATATGTTGAAAATATGTTATCAGTCATTACATTCATATTTGTTGAAAATA
>BGPR01054700.1:0-10159 GCA_013235015.1 Araneus ventricosus
TGGTCATGACACGTGACACTTCCTCTCATTGTCAGGGGTCCCTCCACTCCCTCAGACAACCCTCTTCAGAACGACAGGACTTTTCAAGAGAGAGAACGAAACTTCTGAAGAAGGAGGAAAAATGATGACAGACGATATTATGTGGGTTAAAAGGGCCGTGTCAACTCAGTGGCGTTAACAGTGTCGAGTCGATGTCAGAGGGTAAAGGGGGTGCAAGAGAGAAAGGGTAATCTGATTTTTTTTTCTTTTAACTTTTTGTTAGGACATTTTTCAAAGTAGTGTCAGTTTCTTGAAGTTAAGAGTGTTAAAACAGTAGGAGAGAGGTTGTAAACAACTAAACTGGGAGATTAAAGAGTAGAAGTGGCCTTGTGTCGTAATTTGTACTAAAAATGCTTCGTTGCACTTGGTGCTGCACGTAACAAGCAAAAATTAGATCCTTGTATCAAGCCGTGTTTTAACTTGCTTAAATCGACGTTTTATCATTAATTTTTAAAAGGCTGTGTTTTGCTGATGTAAGGACTTTCTTTAGTTGTGATGCTTACCACTTGCTCGGTACATAATTCACACATCACGTATGCGTTACTAGTAGTTCTATGAACAATATACCTCCTATCCTACGAGCGGCACAAACGTCTTTTTCCGTTTTTCAAATTCAGTTTAAAAGCAGATAGCTCGTATTTATATTATATTTTCTTGAACAACCATGGATAAAGTTTTCTTAAGATTTGAAAGATTTAATTAAATACGAAAAAAGATCGATTTATTTCCTTTAAAAGCTAAGTTTTCTAACCTGATAGCTGAAAGTTCAAAATAATTGGGCGCTCAGAGGGTTAAAAAAAAATCTAAGATCTACTCTTCATCGCAGTCTTTAACCCTCCGATTGCCGATTTTTCAAAAATCATATTTAGATGCAACATTGCAAATGTGTTCAAATACCGTTGAGCCAAGCGAGTTGTTATTTATATGCAAAGCTTTATTAGTGTAATATGATCCAACGCTATAAAAGTACAAAGAAAACACATTTGCTTGCGAAAATCGCAGGATGCAGCAGAAAATAGACTCACTGCCTATCCGTGGAAATCGCGGGATAAGCAGTCAGAGAGTTAAAGGTTTAGCCATTTTTTTCTCCGAATGCGAATTATTTACACAGGTCTCTGCTTCTATTATTGTTCACAACATTACAATTAAATGTCTTTTTCTTCAGTATTGACAAAATCGCAATTAAATATCTCGCCATCACGAAAATGACTCAAATGTTCCGATGGTGCCAAACTCGCCATTGGCTCTCCAAACACTGGAACCATTAAAACGGCCACCAGCTTGTAACAGAATCAAAAAGTTCAGAAAAAGCCTTATACCTAAATCGTTTTTATTGGCTTCCAGGAATATCCATGTCAAATTCAAAGAAAATCGTACAGCGCGTTTGGCAGTCACTAAGCAAAGAAATTTGCAGACAAACAGACAAAACACAGAACGGTCGAATTGAAACAGGACCTCGCTTCGCTCTCAACCAATGCAGGATGATACAAAAGTCGCCAACAAATTTGAAAATTAATAATTTGCAGACGAATAAAGATAGAAAGATACTGTTTGCACAGAAATAATGGGGAAAAAACCCCAGCGTCACGAAGCAACGCATTTTAAAATTTCAAACGCTAGATGGCTCTGCAATTGATGGAGCGATACCTTAATTAGCCCGCGAGGACGCACAAAGGGGTGTCCGACACCCTACGCCACGTAAAATGTGAAAAATACCCTCTTAACTTTAGTTGAAACGAGTCAAATCCATGCTATCTGCCTTTAAGGTCATATTCAACAGACGGAATGTGTTTCAAGAAAAATTACTTAATTTTTTTATCGGAATTGAGCTTATGGGGTATCGAACACCTTCTTGCGCGTATTCGCGTCAGGTTTCTTTGTACAATTGACTGATCGTATTGGGGAGAGAAAAATAAAGTTTCCTCGCTATTTAAATTTTATTGAGGAAATACGTGGATTCGAGAATATTAAATATTTTTAAATGGTGATTTTTGTGGATACATAACTTTGAAACTGGATAAAAGTGTAAGTAAATATCTTAAGAGAATGATGCAAAAGTGTTATCATTCTGTACGTAATGTAACTGTATTCAGCTGGTACATCTCTTATCCACTTTCACAAAAACTACTGGAGGAAAAGCTTAAAATTGTAGAAACTATTCTGAAAAATAAAGGCGTATTACGCCCTAAATTTATTGGATTTAAGGTAAAGTCCATCAGAATTCTTATTTTGATTACTAAAAATATGGTTTCCTCTGTACCTATAAGAAAATTAGAAGCAGTATTTTTTCTATCCAAATTGTGTACGGATTATAATATTGATGAACCTTTACAATAAAAAAATGTTGAAAACATGTGTGTAAGAAATAAACTTTTCTTATGTGTTCGCAATGTGCTGAATAATATGTATTATTTACTAAATTTTTCGTCCAAAAATTTATTCTTGCATAAAGAGAACTGTTTGCACGAATCATTTGGAGCAGATATAGCATAAAAATTTTGCTAGTTTTGCTTAAATAGCTAAATAACGAATTGGGTTGTCGCACACCCCCTTGCGAGTCTTCGTGTTACTCTTCGTAGCCCGCGTCTTCTCGGGTTAAGATAAGGCGATGAGTGTAGTAAGTTCTCTTGTTTACGTTCTGCCATACCACTAGAAATGACGTCTCCGTTAATCGCAATATCCTAATAGATACGCATAATGGTAAGGCAGAATTAATTTCAAGTCATAACTCGCCAAATGAATTAATTTCAAGTCATAACTCGCCAAATGTCGTGATCCACAAAATTTCAACTGCAACCCTACAGAACGAAAATGGAACGCTTCCTCCAACGGAAATTCGTTTTTTGTCATTTTCCAAAATGGAAGCCGTTTGGCGAGCATTTAAATGGCTGGCGGACATTTCGCGAGTTTGGCGACGAGATCGTACCGTGTTCTTAAGTCTAACGAATGATTGCGACTAAACGAGGGTTAAAGCTGCGGAAACTACGGTTCCTCGGTGGGTAACTGGGTTCCTGAAAGAAGGATGACACACTTCACATTTGCAAGCCGTTACTTCGACCAGTGTCTTGTCCTACGTAACTCATAACTCCAATAACTGTAGAACCAACTGGTGTTTTAAGGCCCCATGCATACGTCCGGTTTGTGTCGAACATATCATTAACGAAAAATGTCGGAGAAGAGATTAGAGGTGTGAAGTACGGTGATAGGAGTTGGGTAGTGCAATCTTACTTCCCACCCAGCCTAAGTGTCAGATAAGTGATTAGTAACACATTTGCTCAGCATTTTTCACAGGGAAATCTGAACAGAACCTGAGATATGTGCGTAGTACCTGTCTGCTATTACTAATTTTGATACATTTAGTAGTTCTGATTATAAGAATAATTTTTTTCCTTGCACCTTCAGAAAGCTGTTATCTATACTAGAAAATTTGGAACTCAGTAGCATGGATTTTCTTAACAGTAAAAGTTTATTAAAATTGTAGAAATGCATTTGAATAGTTTTAATTTTAAATAAAATAATAACTTTAACAAGATCAATAACGCCGAGGGCATTAATTCTCAGCTTAAAGTCAAAACCGGCGGGGGGGGGGGGGGGAATATTTAAAGTTAGCAACATAAATTAAAATTTTAGGAGAAAATTTCATTACTTAATGCAGTTTTGGGTTGGGGTTTTTTTTTCATTTATTTTTCAAAATTTTTGAAATGGCTACTGAGTTTAACTTTCGATATCCATTTTGTTTTCAAGTCAAGTCCCTCAGAGTAACGTAAGACTATAACAACTCAATCCCTTCCACAATCCGACTCTTGTTTCCTGTCGGCACGGTGCACTAACTGACCATTGTCCACTCGAATGACCACTCGGTCCATTTGCACTGCCCGGGAGGTCCTCGGACATTAACTCACCCCCCTTGACCAGAGGTCATAGGTCAAATAGCCACTGCGACAGACGCATGGCATGTCGCTCTCTGTAAGTAGGGGGTGATATGTGGGAAAGGGACTGTGTAAAAATTGAATGAGAGAAAATTATAAACCTTACTTTAATTTCAGAGCCACAGAAGAAAAACGTATTATACAATTGAATTAAATTCTATCTATACTTAATATGTTGAGTTTAAATATATATTTTGAATTTGATTATTTATTTTTACACACTTTTATTTCGCTTTACTTCTTTTCTACCTTTTGTTTATTTCCTTACAATTCAAAATTATTGTTAAAACCTAAATAATCTTCTTTTTATCAGCTATAAACAGCGTTTTACTTCCTCTTATACGAAGTATACAAAGAAATGTATAGTTGTGATTTTAAAAAAAACCCTTTAGATCGAGATATTAATAAATCAGCTCGTTTCCGATCACCTCTGAGTCCAAAAAAAGGCATTTTTGGAATCATGTTTGTCCTTCCATGTGAACGTGGACCCGATTACTCAAACACATGAAAAGTTATATGGGTGATTGTTAGTATATGATATTTACACTAAACTTTTAGATCTATGTGTAATTTTTGACTAAATCCATTCATGTTTTGTTTGTCCGTTTTTGAGTATGCCAACTCACAAACACAACAAATAGGACAAAAGAAATTAAGGATGTGATCTTGACCAGGGCCGGATTTACACATTTCTACACCCTATGCCGAAGTATATTCTACGCCTCCTCTCAAAATATAATATTCAATTTAATTTCAAATTCAATATAATTTTCAATTTAATATAATAGTTTATTTTTAATACACAATACAATATAATCTTCGAAACACATAAATCTTTATAATCTTCGAGACACATTAAATTTTTTATTCAAAATTATGTCACTTATAAAATAACATAACATTAACACTTGCAGAAATACTCAGTCGAATTTCTTGAAATCTTCTGAAATACCTAATAAAATTTCTTTGCTCGCGTGAATAGCCTTTGTCAGTGAATAGATTTGAAAGGTAATTGAAGTGGACGGATCAGATCTTGTGAAATCTATTTCGATGCAAAGAAGCCACAGTAGACAAAAAATGTATCGCTCCATATAGTTAATACAACGAATGCAAATTTCAAAAATATCATTTTATATGGCTTTTCAAAATAATACTGAAGAGTTTGTAAATATTTGGTTATTATTTCTTCGGTATATGTGCCCCCTGATAGCATGGCCTAGATTGGCCCTATGGAAAATCTGGCCCTGGTCTTGACTCCCAAATTGTAGATCTCTGCCAAAGTTTGAAGTCAGATGGTCAGCAGGAAAAGGTTCAAAATGCATACTTTTTTTATTGTCCATGCCGACACTGCTTACCCAAAGGGTGTAAAGCATGTGACGAGTCGGCGGAAAGAAAAAATTCCAATACAAATATTAAAGTAATACAATACAAAATAATAGAATACAATATAGTACAAAAAATTAGGTAATACAATACAAAAAATATAAGTAAAATAATACAATAAAAGTAATACAATACAAAATACAAAAGTGAATATAAATACAATAAAATACGAACAGACAGCAAACATAATAAGTAATTACAAACATAAATAATAAATAAATATAAATAAGCGTAATAAATAAAGAAACATACATAAAATAAACATACTTATATATATATATATATATAGTTCAATATTTCAATTAATCAAAACATGTGTTTTATTTTCAATATATACACATATTAATCTAAAAATTAAAATTAAAATAATGTTACCTTATCAATAATCATACAAATGAAATACTAAAGATAGTTACATTATATATATATATATATATATATATAAACTTTTTGTTTATATTAACTTATTAAACTTTTTGTATATATTGAAAATGTGATATGTGTTTTGTGTGTGATATATATAATAAAGTAAATTTCTGTCTTTTAATATGGTTTTTCTTGTACTTGTGTAGTAATTCAATTTTTTCATTTTCCAAAAAATTTTGTTTTTGTTGTTTTATATATATATTAATATAAATCTAAATATAAGTTATTATATATGATCATACAGAAACAAAGTAAACAAGACATATCAAGAAGCAAATCCTATACTAAAAAGTCATTATTTGAACAATACAACCAAATTTAAAACAAATCTAAAGAGTTGAAAATACTAAAGATACCATGAACATAAAATTAAGTTTAAACATTTATATGTCAACATGTAAAAGAAACTCTGTTGTTATTAACAGTATTGAAAAAGGCAATCCAACTATATGGAGTTTTCAACAATTAATATAGCAGCTTTGCTGTGGACAAGCTTTAGCCAGGTTAAATTAATTTTGCTGTACAAACTATCCCTGTTATTAAAGTTGTTGAAAAAACAGACAGGGTAATTTACCCTAAAATGAAAGAATTTAGAGAGAAAAATCAAAAACTAACCTTAACAATAAAACATAACTACATAGAAAGGACTAAAATTCAAGATAAAAATATGTAATACAACAATATATTGCACTTTTATATTGCACTAGAAACAATAAATATATCATTCAATAAAATATCCATACTATTCATTAAACATTAAATATTCAGTGTCTCTACTTATCCTTACCAGAATTCAACATTTTTAATATATACCGCCACTTAGCTTGACATCACAGATTGCTAAAACTAGATTTCCAACTATGAAACAGCATAATTCACCAAATAATATAATTAATTTTTGATATTAAAGAATTAGTAAGATACCTGTATTAAAAATCTGCAAACAGTTAAAAAATGTAATACAATTATTTATCTAGATATTATATTTGAAAATTGGTAAAAATATCTATCAAAAAGGAAGATTTCAATTTAAAAATCCTGGCACCATCTATGTACAAAATCTGAAACCAAAATATCAATATCCAAATTTGAATAAAATTACACATTACAAGTAAAACATGTAAAAACATAAACCTACCCTCAAAGAAATAAAAATATTCCATTATATACCAATATGAATGTTTTATTCTAAATGACTTAAATATTTCTTATCTATAAAAACTCTTAAAAAACTTTTTGGCATTCCATAATCTATTGCAAAACAATAAAAAAAATTTATGTTCTTAATTCTATTATCATTGTCTGTTACTAAATTATTATTTCTAATTATATAATTTTTCACTAAATTCTTGAAGACAGAATGCCAAGATTATTATCCCAAAAAGGAAATTTATTAATTTAAAAATTAAATGCATTTCTTTTATCATAGATATCTGTTACTATTTTATTATCTATTATTTTTATATCTAGATCTAGAAATATACATACATAAAATAAAATGCATACTTGATTTCCTCCCCTACACGATGACGTTAAACACAAAACGCGCCATATTACATAAGAATACGAGAAAATCGAGGGCAGAACAACACCCTGGAATTTATTTATTTTTTTCTTTTCCTAGAAACATTAACTTTTTATCTGTACACTCTGACTAATCATTGTGTCGTCGTGAAAAGAGCAAACTACCAACTCTTGATTATTTTAACAACGACTACTTTTAGAACAAAATTTACAAAAGCAAAAATAGCTTAAGCTAACTTAGTTAGCTTGGCGTGGTTCGGCTATAGTTAAATGACGCAAGAGACAAATGCGGCTTTAACGATGATGAACAAAACATGTTAAAATGCAAACAAATCATGTTTTAAAATAATCAGGAATGCGATTGAAAGAAGGAGCCAAAATTCAGCAATACAACAAAAACATGACGAAATAGCAACAGTAAGCTGATTTTAAGATATCATTATATAGAACAAAGCATAGTCGGAAGAGGTTATGTAATAAAAGAGAAATGGCAAATACATAAGTAATTGAAGATTAAAAGTGAGATAAGTGTTGCAAATGTCAAAAAAATTCAAAAACCATTTTCACGTTAAAGTGTCGAATGAACAGCGCTTTATAACGTGGTAAACGCGAAAAGTACTTGTAATCCTATAATAAGTTCAAAGAGGCCACTAATGTGAACAATTTTTTGCAATTTTCTAACATTTTCGCTTTAGGCACTTATAACGTTTACTTCTTTTAGTTCTCAATTACAGAAAATGTAAAAATTTAAAATGTTATCTGTGATATTCATTTCTGGGCGGTTTGTTTGTTAGTTGGATTTCATGAATCAAGATCCACTCATGCGGCCTGTGTTGCCCAGATGGTATCAAGTCTCGATTTAAGGACCAGAGGATTCTAGTTCGAGACCAGTCTCCACTCAAGATCCGTCATGCACGTGGACTTGGTGCACGTTAAGTCTGATGTCGCATCTTTCATTTGCAAGGATTGTTCAAGGAATGTCAGTTGTCAAGGATTGTTCAAGGGATGTCAGTTGTCAAGGATTTTTCAAGGAATGTGAGTTGTCAAGGATCCGTTCACAGGAAACGTTCTCCTGCTCAAGTGCCGTGGAAGGATCGAAACGGGGTGTTTGCTCAGGTGTCGTCCTTATCATTTGACCACTATTCAAACCGTCCAGAAACAGTTCTGTTGCAGCTTCTGAACAGGAATTTAATCTAACTAGACGGCTCAACAAAACTCAGAGGAAATTTTGTATTTCCCAATTATAAAATCACAAGATTAATATAAGTTAAAATCACTATAAAATCATAGAAATTTTTTGAAAATTCCACATGAATAAAACATACAAATATTATTACTGCATATTAATTCTTGGGAATCAAAAAATGTAATATCATTTTGTTTTATTTCTATTTAGAATCAAAAGATTCATGCAAGGACACAGGATGAAGCAGGACCATACAAAAAGAGATTCAAAACACCGGCCTTTTAAATTATTATTGTCAGTTATAATACACTCAAAACTGAATGAATTCATCAGTATTATATTTTCAAATACATTTGAATGAGAATTATTGCTATGCTTAAGCAATCTTGAAAAATCATGGTCAAATTCAAGTCCTATCCCATTTCAAGTCACTGGCAGAGTTAATTCATGAAGACAGACCTCTGTAAGCGCTCTTCCCCTGCCGTAGAGAATGGATCCCTTATGGACAGGTCTAATTGTTACAAACCGGACACTGTGCCGGATCATTGATCGTAATGACTGACCACTCACTCCCCGGCCACTGTCCACAACCCTTTCCCCTTCTCCGCTTACAAAAGGGGAGTCTTCCTGCGGTCAACGGAGCGGCACTCTCAATGGAGTTAAACTGATCGTTTGGGCTACTCTCTGCAGGGGGGACAGTGGTCACTCGGGGTGATTAATAATGTCCGGCGATTTGGACAAGTGCCTCCCATTCACGAAAGAGCGGAATTGGTGGGTTTACTTTGAAATCCAGCCGGAATGGCGCCCGGTGTTTTCAGAATCGCTAATAGGGTTATGAAGGTATGATGAATGAAGAAATCTGCCTAAAGAATTTTATATTAACAGGATTGAATATCTAAAAAGACAAAAAATAAGGATTGAATATCTAAACATTTATGCTTGTTTCCTCTTTTGATATTCGTATACCTTCAAGCATTCCCAGATAATTCTTTACTCTCTACATTACAAAAATTCTGTAGCCTTTTCTGTGCTTGGTTTTTTGACATACATCTTAACAATGACAGTATTTGTCCATCATTCCTTTCCAATAAATAATGTTTGGAGTTTTAAAAAAACATGTAAAGCCTATTAGACAAATTCTGCCTTGTTATAATCTTTTGAATCAAAGAGGGTCCTGGAAACAAATAATTTACGGAACTAATATAAAATAAATATAACATTTGATAGCGAATTTTTATCAGGAATATTAAAAATAATAATATTAACAGATACCATAGTGAGAATTGGTGCTAGAGGTTGACTACTCCATGTAGATTCAAAACTAGAATGAAAGTTTCTATATGGAAAAAAGACTTAAGGTCTGAATTTCATTGTTAATTTCCCTCCTGAACCTGAAGTCTTTTTCCCCACAGGAAACTTGTTCTAGTTTTCCTTAGTCCGTGGATGAATGTCTGATGGTGTCATCCACCGATTCTACTTTACGTTACACCATTTTAATAATTCTACAATTAAAAAATCTCTATTAGTATTTATATTTTTATTTTATACTGCAATTTTTTCCTGGATGACGCTGCGCTTTGTGCAATGCCACCAAATTGCTTCTATTATTTTTTTATCTTTGAGTATTCAATCTTATTTTTGTCTTTTAGATATATTCAACCTTATTTTGTCT
>BGPR01054704.1:0-10158 GCA_013235015.1 Araneus ventricosus
TTTATGCTTCGTTCAGTTACGTAGTATCCACATTGCAAAAGGAGCCCAGTAATTATTATATAAATTGGTGCTAGAATCATTGTTTAGGGCATTATTAGAGATCAGATATGGTGATCAAAGGATAATATTGAAATAGCTATACCGGCTTTGCTCATTGATACAAAAATGAAACTTATTTTTTGTATCGATTTTGTCATAGATGCAAAATACTGTATCTATGACAAAATATCAACTCAGACGAGGCGCGTTCATGTAAAGTCCAGAATCGATATTTTCTATGAACAATGACATAGTTTACCAATATCGTAACCGGCAAGAATTTTATTTCGAGTTTTAACTAAATGTGATAATACATTCTCCATAGCTGATCGGAGATGCAGGGGTGGCGGTCATTTGTTACCGCTGAATCAAATACCGTTAGTAAAATAAAATATCACATTCGATTTTTTTTTTTTTTATAAATTTGCTGACAGATCTCATCACATGTCATGTGTCCTGTATAAATGCGATGTACGTCTAATAGGTTTTGAGCCCCCCCCCCTCCCCAGAGTCCTTTGCTTCTAGCGTCTTTGCGGCATCCGACACTGTTTACGAGTATTATATTCGTTCTTCCTTTATTGCAGACTACTAAGGGGCCATTCATTCAAACGCTCTTTCAACTATTTCTTTTCCAGAGATATCTTTATTGACGAGCCGCTTTGAATAAGGTTTGTTTTCACTTCAAACTGAGTGGGAACAAATTCTATACAAAACTCTATTCTATTGACCCCCTTGCCTTCCACTTACCCTGAATAAATGGTAACTGCTCTTAGAAGTTTCTGATTGTGGGAACATAGTTTTAAGGCCGGTGCACACTCGCCGATTTGGTCGTTGGAAGTAATAAATGTCAAAGTGACACAGAAGCCATAAACGACTTCAGGGGTATGGAGAACAGTTGGGCAGTACCCACACACCTCCTGCAGAGCGAAGGAGTCGCAAATGACTTGTCCGATACAATTGCTTCGGACTTTCCCCTCGAATCGGAGAGGAAATTGGACGTCTTTGAGTACGTGGCAACCAACTGGGCAGTACACACTTACGACAATTCGTGCAGTTACAATAGGTATTATTAGGTATTACAGCATGGAATCATAGATTTTAATTTCTAAAAAATTAGATGTTTAATTTTCTCGGGACTTTTACTAATTCCCTCCTTATGTTCCATTGTATACTTGGGAAAAATGCGAAGAAAACATATTGAGTAGTTTTGTTTTCTATAGCGTAGCAAATATTTCTGTGTGAGTTTAATTTTTATTTGCATAGATTTTTACTTTAAGTTTGCACGCTGTAAAAATCCTAACTACTAAATAAATTTTCGTAAAATCTTACTCCCAAATGCTATGAAGCATACTGAGATTATAGATTTTATTGAAGGTTTTGTGACAATCAAAATTAAATAGTTATTTCTTTATTAATTAGAACCGATGTTTAAATACAATTATTTAATATATTTTTAATTAATTTTTTTGTATCGACTAAGCGTTTTTAAAAACAATAATTTACTAAATTGTTTCTTGATATAATTGCCTGAATTTTTTGTTGATTTGCACACATTTATCTTGAAAGCAAAATTTAAAAACTACTAGAAGAATAAGAATAAAATAAAAGTAAAACGCTTAAATACTTTGTACGTTATAAAAATCCAAGCTACTAAATAGATTTTCTTCAAATTTGGCTCACAAATTCTATGAAACATAAGAAAGTTTTTATTGGAGGTTTTGTGACAATCAAAATTAAATAGTTATTTTTTATTAATTATAAACAATGTTTACGTATACATAAAATGTTATTTTATCTTTAGTTTTGTCATTCCTATTAAATTCTTAATAAGAATTTCGCTTACTTTATAGTTACAGCTAACATTTCTAGAGGAGGTATAGAAAGTACCATCCTTGTATTTTGGTTCTGAATCTTACGAGTAATTTTTGCCGCGAGCTCGTCAAATGATTGGACACTCATCCGGAAATAATTAAAAAACTTGTCAGGGTTTTCTCGTAAATCTCCAAAATGATGTGTAAAACTACCCCCTACTAAATCTAGAATCCACAAATGGATGAACCCAATAGCGTCTATTTTTTTTAAAATGTATTTCTTGTATACTAGGTACGAAAGTACAACACGCTTTCTTCTATATACATCCATCGCGTCGTTTCTTCTCAGAGTGAGTGAATCGTTGTGTGAGTACTGAATTGGTCGGACACCGCCTGTGGAGAATTCTAGGAAACGAGCCCATTACCATTGGTGTTTCATTGCTTTTCCGTCGCTCAGTCTACATGTGCACCACCCCATTGCTTTCAATGTATCTCAGGTCGTACTACGATTCCGGAGGGTTGTCGCTAATGACTTTCAACGACACAAATCGCCTAGACAACGGAATGTAATTAAGTTAATGATTAACTGATAATTAACCAGGCCTCGGGCCACTTCTGGCTATAAGTCTGAATCTACGCAAAATTTATTATTTTTTCTTTGTAATTGTTTATTTACAGAATATCGTCGCAAAAAGAAGTAACCTGGTGTCTATCCGAAGATGAACTATGGAGTATGATGAACTGGAACCTGGATTAATAAATACTTTATCTCTGTCATCAAAATTAAATAAACAAGTGTACACTTAATATAAAGAGTTCTTTTTTTGCGTTAAGAGGGTAAGTCACTGTTCAATTCAGTAGCCGAAATAATATGTTGGGTAAGTCCAAAGTAATATGTTGGCGATCTTGTAGTAATGTTATTAAAGAGAACAAGGCTTTCTGATCTGTACCACGCTGCAACAGCATTAGAATAGATAAATGTTACTATTAATCAAATTCTTTTAAAAATGTAGCTCTATTATCAATTTAAAATTAAAACGGTACTTTTCCGTTAGCCGGGCGCAAATGTCGCCAATTGTGAACCAAACGCGAGCCAAGTTGCCAAGTGAACCAAACGCGAAGCGATTTTCCTTCAGCCGAGCGCAAATGTCGCCAATTGTGATCCAAACGCGAGCCAAGTCGCCAAGAGAGAAGCGATTTTCCGTTAGCCTGGCGTAAATGTCGCCAATTGTGAACCAAACGCGAACCAAGTCGCCAAGAGAATGGTTGTAAGAAATTTGGCGGAATTCTACATTATTTGGCGATTTTTCGCTTGCGCCCGGCTAGCGGAAAAGTACCATTAAAACTTTCAGTATTTTCTATAGTGTTCTCCCAATATTCTGACTGAAATTTCTTCTACCGTTGGTAGTTTAAAATTTGCGTCATTAAATATTTTACTATCTGTCAAATATAATGAAATATTCAGTTTTTTTTGTTCATCTTTCTTGAGTTATCGCGGCTGAAACTGCGACGGGTAATGCTATAATTAATATAAAATACAAAAATAAAAACTAATTTATATTCTTAGCTAGTAATTATTTACTGAATAAAATTTCTTTTTAATATGATAATTTCAAATAATTATTTTAGTAATAGTTTTAAAAAGAATTGAAATTTAATCAATCTATTTTTTCCTCACCTCACAAGGAAAGTTTTATTTACTTATTTATCATTTGAGGAGGTAACGTATTATACTTTCATTCCCAGCCTGCATTTCTACAATCCGATTCCTTCCGTGACGTCATTAAATTCGCGTCATTGTTGAGAGGAAAAATAAGCGGGAAAATCAATAATGTGTATCTTTTCTTTTGATTTTGTTTTCAAAACTTTTTCGAGTCATTGTGGCCATTTTTTTCACATTTTGTCGAAGTCCTTATTTTACGGGAAACGCCGTGCGCGTATTGCTAGTCTTAAATATATCTGAAGGTTAAAAATTCCTACCTTAATAATAGTAAACCGTATTTGCAGGTAAAATATGCATACTTATAACTAAAAGTTTGTTTGACATTTAGAATGTAGACATTATAGAATTAAAAAAAATAAGTTGGTTGGGCCCCATATTCTTCACTTGCCCGGTTGGTAAAGTTACTTCGGGCGCTTCTATATAACGTGCTTCCTTACAGGCTGACATCTGGCGCCAATGTCTAATGAGTAATAGAATACTCGCCAACCCAGAAGATTGAGGAGGAAAAAAAGTAGAAACTTCAATAATACGTGCTTAGGGACAAATCTTCCAGAAGTATCTGACAATTGTCAGTTTATTTCCTGAAAGTGCAAAAAAAAAAAAAATGTTCTTTGTCTTGTAAATGCCACAAGCACAATCTCCCGTCAACGTCCCTATGTATGTGCGATGCAGGGTGTGCTGATAATGCATAACTCTAGGTATTTTCAAATAAAATGTGTTTAAATTTCTTTTCTGTGACATTCGATTATCCATAGCTTTTATGCAAAATTATTAGCAACAAAACTATTCAGTATCAGCGATTTTCATTTTTCTTGCACTTTCAGCCATTTTCGGTCCCCATCTTGAAACAAAGGGTCCAATAGATGGGGTGTGGGCAAAAAATAGTGCCAAAATACAAGCTCCAAAACATTTCAAAGTTTTATACTGGTAGCCAGAAACTTAATATTCTTACTAAAAATATGACTATCCCACCTAACTATACATCCGTTGCGGTGCAAAGGGAATGTCAACGTGTGAACTAAATAAATATGTCGGCTGAATATCTTTTCCGCCGAGGTTTTTACTTAGGTAATTGGGCCCTATAAGACCGAGCCCGTACGATTGTGCGGGTTAGACATTAGCTTATATATCTCTTTCCTGGGTAGTTGCATGTAGTAAATGCTGAAAGAAATTATTTTTCGTGTTTCCAGAATCTCTACAAATCTATTTTTCTCATTAGATGGTAGATACCATCCATTTTTGAGTTGTAGTCAGTTCCAAAATTACGTCCAGTCTTAAAGGGGTAGACTGTGCATTGCGAACTGGAATAGACGGAGTTCCATTTATGTTTACTTGTGTTCAGATTTATGAAAATGAGAATGAATATTTACATAATTAAAATTTCGGAATTTAAATGGCCGAAATGGATTCCTTGAATAATTTCCCATCATTTGGTACTTTCCGCGCGCTTCTCTGTTCAGTGGTTCGTGAGAAAATAGCCCGACATACAGTCGGATTTTTATAGTGTAGATTCCTCCTACCTCCTATTTGCTTTACTAATAAAAATTATAATAAACTAATATCTATTCTAAAAGTTTGTTTTCCATCGAGGTGCTCAAGAGGGCCAGGTCTAGGTCTGCATTTGTTAACTCAATCAAAGGAAAACTATGCAGGCAGTTGATCTTGTCGGGCTCTCTTGGGTGAAGGTACATGTCGAAATCCCAGGCGACCTGACGGACCGCCTCGCCACAGAAGCAAATGTAAATGGCCAAGAAACTGAGATTACATATTCAGTATCCTGTCTCAAATATTATCTCAAGAAACAAATGCTACTTGAGTGATAAAACTTTTATGAAAAATGCCAATCGGAATCGGTTTAAAGGGTTCGGATATGTATTCCTTTTGTTAATTTAAATTATTTATTTTTTTACAGGGCCCTGTTATCTCAACAGGTTTAAATGATTTCCTCAGTCATCTGTTAGTGTATCAATATAGTACCCACACAAGCAATTTTCATCTGATCAAAAAACATGAGAAATCATCACATAAAAATGAGAGGGCTTAGTTCAAAAATCTCTTCGGTAATAAACTCTATCAGTTAGAAATTCAAAAAGCCTACTTAATCAGTCAGTCAATATAATATCCCATGCCTCAGAGATAAAGCTTATTTTTTTGTTTAATAATTTCTCTGTTCCTAACTTGGGGATTTTATGATTTTTGTATTTTTACTTTATAATGTTTTAAAATTTTGGTTTTATCTATATATCAGCATCGATATTTTTTGGTTTCGTGGATATTTCCAAGAATTTTTTATCTATGTGAATATTACAATATTGATGTTTTTAGGAGATGTTTTTTGGTTAAAGTTAAGTTTAAGATACGGAGCCATTCCTCTTTGCATCGCCAATTTATAGCCGCCAAGAGGAAGACGGTTTAGCGATGTGTTTACATTGCGGAAATTCTTGTTTTTCGGGATTAAAAAAACCCTAGATTCCTTAAATTTAATGAAAAAGCGTAGATTTTGGGTTCCCGCTGTGCTGAAAGCGAACTCGCTGATGTTTTTTTTTGAGTTTAAAAAATTTGTCCCGAACGCGTCCGCAAGAAAACAATAAAATGTTTGTCCACTCGTTACATCGCCAAACCATCTAGCTCTTGGCGACAAAACGTCGGCAATGCAAAGTGGAGAGGAACGTCTTCGTACCTTAAGCTTAACTTTTACCCTTTTTTTTTTTACTAAATATCTTATAGTGATAAGATCGCGACCTCGGTTTCGGAGGTTTCAAAGTTCGAAACCCAATTCTACTAAGATCCGCCGTATATGGGGCCCGTTGCACGTTAAATCATAAGTAGTAGCCAAACATCTAATCGTTGGTGTCGCGCGGAAGTTTACAGAAGGAATGGCAGCTCAGGTGTCGTCCTCGTCATCTGACTGTGGTTCAAAACTTTGAGGTCCATCCTAAAATAGCCCTCGAGTTGCTTCAAAACGGAACGTTAATATAAATAAACTAAATTAAACCTACACTTTTATAGTATTTAGTATGTCAGATCATACCATGATACGAAATTTCATCTTTAAAAAGTGTAATTTTGCACTGCAGATTAAAAGTGGGAAAAGTTACTCCAAATATATTTATCTAAGTCTTATTAAGTCTAAGTCTGAAAAAACTCAGTATTTACATACTTTTGAACGCATGATTATTAAACAAAGAAATAGGTAAGAATTTTGGACGCAATGCGGTCTGTACGCTTGTTAAAATTTGATGCTGCCGTCACACAAAATGTAAGAAAACAGACAACTTCAAAGTCTGTTTTAAAAGCAATTTTAACACTGGAGTACCGTAGACAGTCAAAAGACCAGTTGTAAATATTTTGTTATTAAATTTTTATAATATGCTTTAATTTTTGTTTTAATCTATCTTTCGACCAAGTATGTTCGACAGGAAAATTGCTTGTGTTCATTTTAAGGGAATCTCGTGAACATAATTTACCTTTCATGCCTTTCATATTTTTAAAATTAAAACTGTATTTGACTTTGAACTCGCGCTATCTCAGAAGCCTTAGGTCTCCTTATGGCTTGGCACAACAGTGAAGCATTCAGTGGTAAATTTTGACAATAGTAATACGAGTAAAAAATACTTTTGACGAGTAAAAAGTTTTTTTGAGGTCCCTCTCCCTTTGAAGATAAAATTAACATTACCTTCTGCCAAATATACCAATAAGAACAAGGCCCTATATATGCTTGGTATAATATAAATAGATTTTCAAAATCAAATGTGTTAATATCATATATTTTATTTTCTTTAAGAAAATTCAAAATTTTAATGTTGCTATCAATAATGAAGTTCTCTTCTTCTTTGATTTTATTAAGAATAATTTAAAGAATTTTAAAGAAAAATTTACCAAAATTATATTATAACTGCCAGTGCTACAAGTAACAAATCCGAATTTTATTGGATTTTTATGAAATTTAATAGTTGGGAAAAGGTAAGGATAAATAAATTTAATGATCTTAATTTTAGTTTTCTTAGCAAGGGCTAACATTCTCTTATCCAATTCTTTTTTGCGAAATTTAATTAGTTCATATGTTTTATTTGAATTATATTCATTAAGATTAATTTCCCTGAAGTGGAATTTCAAGAACATTTAAGTAGTGATGTTGATGAACCAGATGAATCCCCTTAGCCAGTAAAATTTCTAGTACATCACAACAATTTCAGCAACAAGAAGTTCTCTATCACTTTTAAAAACTGCTAAAACTGAAACATTTGCTAACTTTTCACCAGAAATATCTGGTTCCTTTACTAATTTATCCAAAACGAATTATAAACTATTGTATCTTTCATTTTAACATTTATTATCAGCTTTTTATCATTTTAAAATCAATATCAACATTTTTTTTAAATTTAATTAAAATAACTCTTTTTAAAAAATGCACCAGATGCATTATTAATTTACTCATTCTAATTAAAAAGGGTTGACATTTAAATCACGTATTTATGTAAGATGTATAATGTAGTATTGTGTTGCTAGTTTTTTTCTTTACCTTACTTAACACTCTATATATAATGCATATATGAATAGCAATATCATATTACACACATGTGCGTGTTTTTTTTTTATATAAATAAAGTTATTTGAAAAATACATACTCTAGTAAATACACATTTTAGGTATTTACCCTTAGAAATAAATTACCCGGGTATTTTTACCCCTTACCTAACACTCTGTATATCATGCATATATGAATAGCAATATCATATTACACACCTGTGCATGTTTTTTTATATAAAAAAGTTATTTAAAAAATAACATACTCTGGTAAATACACATTTTGGGTATTTACCCTTAGAAATAAATTAATAGGGTATTTTACATCACTGGAAGCAACTATAATAATGTAAGCCTCATCATTTAGTTTCTATTAGTTTGCAACCGAATTCACCCCGCTGTAATGCGGATTTCTTTTTCAATCTTAAGAATTCCAGTTATATACCGTTAAGCTGGGCATTCACGAGAAAGCTAGGCTATGCTATTTGTCCCAATAAACGGTTTGTATTCCACTCTAAAATTTAAAGCGGTGCATTCATCGCTGTTCCATTCTGGAATTTTTGGAACACGGGAAGGGAAAACCTTCCGTCAGTGTCAGAAACCGATGAAAATTGGCGTAGAAGATCAGAAGTGTTGGAATTCCGAATAGTTTGAAGTCTGATTGGAATTGCCGGATGACCTTTTGAGGACCTCGCTGCGAGGGTAGCGGGAAAACAAAGGTTTTGCCTAGATTGGAACCTCTCGTCGAGGCTAGAAATGAAACTCGATATCCCCTGTGCAGCGGAGGAGGAATGTGGGTGGGAGGAATTCAGCGACTTTGAACCCTGTCTCAAAACAAACTTTGGAACACCCGTGAATGATTTGCCTAATTTTTCGACCAAAACACGTAGATTACAAACTAGTTGGGCAAAATGCTTAGCCTTTCTTTTTCGTGAATGCCCAGCTATAAGTAAGTCATTCACGGATGTTCCAAAGTTTGTTTTGAGATGAGAGGGTTCAAAGTATCAGACTTACTTCCACCCACCCTCCTGCTCCCGAAATGGGAATTTCCGAGTTTACTAGCCTCGTTGCGGGGTCCCAATCTAGGCAGAACCTTTATTTTCCCGAGGTCCTCAAAAGTTCATCCGGCGATTCCAATTTGATTTCAAACTATTCGAAATTTCCTATGTCAATTTTCATCGGTTTCTCACATTCACGAAAGTATTTTCCTTCCGGTGTTCCAAAGATCTTGGAGTAGAACAGCGATGAATGATCCGCTTTATATAAACTGCCCTACATATCATGCTTTGAAGTTATAAGAGAAAACTTACTCTACGTTTCGTACATGCACAGTAAACAATTATTTATTTCAAATACTTATAATTCCTATAATATTCAATGTATTTTCTTCAGATATTAATAATATGCTTCTCTAACAAATTGTAGAGTATTCTATAAGTTTTACATACTTTTGTTGGAAAAAATACGGGAAAATTAGGGATGTCTTAAGAAAACCTTTGTTTCTTTAAAAATTTGTCTTTGTTTCTTTTGTAAATATTGCGCGCATCAAACAAAACCACTATCAAATCATTATCAGCTGTCTGTGATACAGGATGACTCCTGAATAATTTCCTTCTTCATTAGTGTTTGTTTGATCTACTAAATGCCCTCGTGACCGAATCTTCACTGTAAAATGTCAGTTCAAGCCTCTTCTTTTCCTGGTCGAAGTTCAGGGTTTTGTGTTAATGAACGTAGCACAAGGAAGAAAATCATGTATACATTTTGATTCTATTCCTTTTGTCCGATTGTGTCCAAAAATTTTTACAGATCTCCAATTATGGTGTAAACCCACATACTGAAATTTATTTACGTAATTCGTTGCACTTTTGAGTTGTAGCGTTCACATATGAATCAATAACCGCTGAAAGAGAACAAGTTACAAAATACTAAATTTACGTGAGACATAAAAAAAAACATTCACCATCGTTCCTTTTGAAGCAAAAATTTAATTTTTCTCATAACCAGTGAGAGTGCCTCCCCTAAACTTTCTCGTATACTCATTTCTCAAAAACTCTCGTA
>BGPR01054705.1:0-10158 GCA_013235015.1 Araneus ventricosus
TCATGCTTCGTTCCGGTTACGTATTGCTGTTTCTTGTGTTTTCATGCCCAAACGTTGTTGACCAATCACAAGTTAATACGTGTTTGTACTGTTTAGTCGTGGGTATTGAAGTTTAAGATTTTTACTTCCATTCAATTACAGGAAATAATAGCCGTTGACATGAGATTGTCTCTGTGTAAATTACCCGGTCAGCAATATGTTAATGTATGGGTTTTTTGGCCATTATTTCTTCATATAAAGTTGTTTTGATATTTTTTAGGAATGTTCCAAGGTTAGATAAGATGAGAAAAGAATGCTTTTTTTGCCAGTGTGTGCCTCTTTGGAGAAGATAACAACAACACAATTTCCTGGCATCTGGGTGTGTGAGTCATGAACTTGCATTTGGTAATTTAGATTTTAATTCACAAATTATGTTGAACCAAATTGTGATTCTACCAGTTGTTTCATTACTAATTATATGTTTTTAATTAACAGCTCTTGACGATTGGCAAATCGATTATGAATCTTATAGCTGGAAGAAATTGGACCCCATCTTCTCCCGAGACCAAGAAATTGGTTAATGAATATCTTTCTGGTCTGGTGACGCAGTGGAAAGAAGTTCAATCAAGGAAAAAAATCTTCAAATAAATTATAAGAACTGCTGTAGGGAAATAAACTCTAGAGATTCCAAAATATTTAAGCATTCTGTGAGATGAGATCTGGTGTCAATAAGGCATTGCGAGATTTGTATTTGTTGTATAATTCATTTAGTTCGGAAACATTTTTGATGTGAAGTAATTTCATGAACTGTTGGTTTGAATTGTTGTAATATATTGCAACTTTTATGAATTTATGATCATCATGCTTTTCACCATAACCTATTTATTAATTATATATAGTAATTTTTTTAGAATACAGTATTGATTTCCAAGCATGTATATTAATCGGTTCAGCTATAATTTGGTACCTCATATTTCGAGATGATAATCATCCTTAAAACTTTTCTTTGCCGTCAGTTTCATCAAATTTGCTGCTGAATTTTTAATAGAATCGTAAACAGATGCCTATATATAGAGTTAAGTGCATATTGTATTTAGGTATACCTGTTAGATATAAAAGATGCTTCATACTCCTTGTTATGGTATATGAGGATGTAATATAAGAATTTTTTATAGAATATACAGGACAAATTGTCTCCTTCTCGGAGTTTCAAGTGTTGTAAATTGCATTGTCAGTTAGCTAGGTGAAATAAATTTACAATTAATATTAAATTTCTTTGGAAAGCCATTGTATCTTGGAAACAATTAATGATATGAATAGTATGCATTCTGAGCATAATGAAATTTCATTTTAATACAAGTTGAATTTTCTCAAGGTCCTTTATGTTGATATGTGGTGAGTTCCAAGAGAACTTAATTGTAATTTAGCCGTCATTAGTACCTTTATTTCAACTGTTACCCTGTACATAATCGTGTGTATACAAACTGATCTTTATAATTTTTTATTGGCTACAAGTCAAAGTCATCTAATTTGATAAACTCTTCAATACAATGGTGGGAAATACCTATACAATAGTATTAGTTGATTTATCCGTCATTTAGTTTTTATTGGATCATAAATTAAAAAGTATATTTAGTATTTTTACTGTCCTTATGTGGGCATTGTTTCATGCGTTTATAAACTGGCTGGATGTAACAATGGCGAGTCTCATAGTTAGGTTGCTTGATCTCGCTTTGAAATTGTTTTTGCAAAGATTCCCAGTATTCTTATCTTTCTAAAAAAGCATGAAGTGTGAAAAAAGGATAAAGACAAATTAGATTTGGAGATCCCATAAAGCATTTATGTGAAAATTACAAGCTTATAGATACGACTAATCAAGTTCCTTTTTTTTCACCAGTGTTTTCAGTTTTTTTCGGAGAAATGTTTTACATTAAGTGCTTATAGAAAAGCGATGGAAAAACTAGGGTAGTAGAGACTTAAATAACATTACTTTATTGAAGTTTAGCAACAAATAAAACTAAAATTTTTCAAAATAAACTGCCGCATAGTACTCACAACAGCTCATCAAAACACTTCTGAGTTACAAGCAAAGCACTAGATGTTTTAAATCGCAACTGTAGCCAATTGCATCTTTTGCAAAAGGTGGCACTGATTTCATAGCCACCGACAAGTTCACCAACAATATGCCATCATCTGCTCTTTATATTTAACTGCAAGCAGAATAAATATTTGCTTACATTTTGATATTTCAGCGACCTGGGAGAATACAGCTGGTAAATTAAAAGCATTCATTAAACTCATTTATATAAATACAAATCTTACTTAATTTATAAACCTATTTTTCAAATAGATGAACGATGTGGCTTCGAGCCCATTAGCCTTGGGTAACTCGGCTTCAATCTAAGGACATCGAACATGCTTTCATCCCATTGTTCTATTCAGTGTTCATAATTCATTTCCTGCGGATATTAGTTCTTTAGCCTGATCCCTGCCTTTCAAATATCTTGGAACACAATGAGCCGATCTATCTCCAACAGTTACTAATTTATCCGGTAGCTCCGCTTCAAATTTAGTCTTAGTTTTGAAGTGCTCTGAGACTGATTTTTTATCTTTTTCAGTACTAATGACCAAGTCATATCTAGAAAAAAATTGACCTATTGTCAACTATATCTTGTTTAGACGCAATAAATCAACACACTACACAAATCTAAATGTAGTAGCTCCAGAGGTTTCTTGGGTATATTCAGTCAATCTTTAGAAACTTGGGACCTAGTCATTGACTTGATAGTAAATCGCTTGCTTCTGTTGACCTTTCTGGTGTTCATCTTATTCGAGATTAAACATTCGTTGTCCAACACGATCGTAGCAGCATCTTAACATCCTGCCACTCTTCGCGTTATTTTCCCTCCATCACGCTTAAAAGTGAGGCCATGAAAAGATGCTTAAATTTGAAAACCATTTTAAGCACCCTAAAAGTGCAATTTGAAATGCTAAGTTTATTTTCCGAGAAGTGCAAAAAACTTTGTCTTTTTTGTTTTTTTCATCAGACGTTGGAATACGATAATCTAATCATAGCTCGATTATAAGTTTTGTTTACCTTATGTGTATCTAGAAGGAACCCGACTGAAAAGAGGAAGATCTATGGATGAGATAGATCCAGGGTACAAAACTATATTAAGATAAGGCTTATAGTCATTAACAGATCCTAAATGAGATGAAAAACATAAATCATATAATTTTGAAAATTGGTTATCAATTTCGTAGAGGACCACATCCTCTAATAACGTCACTAGTCCCTGTCCTGGGGGGTGTCTCGCACACATAGTATTGATTTCGACCCTTTCTTCTAGTTTTTTCTTTGAAAAACACTTAGTTTTAAATTATAATTGATTATAAAAAATCAATTATAAAGTCCTGAATACATCATAAATTCCTTGCAGAATGCGTAGCTTATATTTTTTCTTCCAAGGCAATAGTTTCTGAGATACATGGTCTCAGTTTCATGCATTATGATTTCATCCCTTTTTAAATTTTTTCTTGAATATTTGAAAACCTATTCAGTTTTAAAATCGTATTTGCTTTAAAAAAATTAAAGAGGTATATAGCTACATGCATCTTTTTATTTTTCGCTAATAGTTTTGAGTCTTCTCCGAAGTGATGGATTTGTAACACAAATCTAAGTGATAGTCCAGCAACAAAGTCTTGTGAAAAAAAAAAAAAAAAACAATTAAAATCGTTAGTAATTTTAAAAATTGGTACACATGTTTCGAGAGGACTTCTGCGAATATACAAAGGCCCCGTCCGGGGATCTTCTTGATTTCATCCCCTTTTCTTGTAAGTTTTTCTTGAATATTCGAAAACTATTCAGTTTAAAATTACAATTGATTAATAAAATTAAAAGGTGTGAATTCCCAATGACATGCATTTATTATTTTCTACCTATATTAGGCTCAGAAATAATGGATCTGGAAAGCTCATTCATCTTCACATTTCATCCCTTTCTTCGTCTTTTGAATTTCTAAAAACTATTCCTATTAATGAATACAACAAATTATGATCGTAAAATCACTGATGCCTTTAATTTTTCTTTTTAGTTTTAAGAGTTTAGATTTTAAGGAAAACTTTAAAGGGGACAAAAGTCAAAGATGTGTAAACTTTAAAGTCCGTTATCTCGGCAACTATTAAATCTAGGAACGAAAAATACAAGATCTCTTTTATAAGTGAATTTTACAGTTCCTGTGTAATTTGTGTATCGCATATGATTTTAAAACCCCAAATAATTTCGAGATATTCAGAAAATAAGTAAAATCAAGATATTTAGCAAAACTTTATGAGACCCATTGTCTCGGAAACCATTAAAAGCAGAAGGAAAATAAAGCATATTTTGTAGGGAATTTACGCTCTTTAATTCATTAAATCACTCCAGAGACAGGGACTTTTGTACATTCATCCAGAAGACCACCACAAACATGTGTATCAATTTTCAAAATTATGATTTAATGTTTTTCAAACACTTCATTGACTGGACTATTAATGACCTTTTCTATGCTCCCCTCTTACTTCCAACAGACGTGGCGCCGTATATTGAAATACTGGAATAATAATTATCCCGAGAACAAATTAACTGGTAATTTATTAATTTTTTTAAGAAATGTTGAAAAGGGGTAACGATTTTTATTGTTAATCTTATAAAAGTTGATTTAATTTTTGATAATGAAAATTTGCATTCTCATTTTTAATTTTTTTTGTAAAATCAAAAATACATCCTTTATTTTATGATAGAAGACGTTCTGCTAATACGGAAATAAATATTAAAATTTAAAAAATATATTTTAAAATTTTCAATAAAAACTGCATTATTTTAATACAGAAATCATCATATGCTTAGAAAATGTGGGTCGATGTATGCATGTATGTACAAAGGTGCTTAATTTTTTTGGCTAAGGTGATTAAAAGTTCTTAATTTTTGCAGCAATTTCTCACTACACCCCCTGTTAAATGCATTGTAACAATTTTGAGTGTTATTTAAGTTGATAAATTTCTGAAATATTTCTGCTTCTAAAACATTTCCATATGAGATTCTGCTTGGGGCTATGATCCACTATTTAAGGAACTCTGAGGTATCGTAGATCTTAATGCATATAGTGGATGATTCAAAATATTTACCTGTATTAACTGCACAGATAATGTTGAAAAGTTTAAGATGCTGATCTTGTGTTTATTAAAATGAAATTTTTCTGAAATATTGCTCATAGTGTATTTTGAAAGAAAATGGTAACAATTGTAGGAATTCAAATTACCTTGACCAGGTGTGTTTGATTACATCACTTGTTTTTCAATTTCAGTTGAATAAAAATATTTCATTAATTAGTTAAATCTTGAATATTCTGCTACAGGTTCTAAAATATTTCATGTCTAGGGTAAATTGAGATTGACCTGGAATCTTAACACACTGTTTATCAGTCATGAGTTTCTTGTGTTTTCATGCCCAAACGTTGTTGACCAATCACAAGTTAATACGTGTTTGTACTGTTTAGTCGTGGAGTATTGAAGTTTAAGATTTTTTTACTTCCGTATTCAATTACGAAATAATAGCCGTTGACATGAGATTGTCTCTGTGTAAAATTGCCGGTCAGCAATATGTTAATGTATGGGTTTTTTGGCCATTATTTCTTCATATAAGTTGTTTGATATTTTTTAGGAATGTTCCAAAGGTTAGATAAGATGAGAAAGAATGCTTTTGCCAGTGTGTGCCTCTTTGGAGAAGATAACAACAGCACAATTTCTGGCATCTGGGTGTGGCGAGGTCATGAACTTGCATTCCCGGTAATTTAGATTTTAATTCACAAATTATGTTGAACCAAATTGTGATTCACCAGTTGTTTCATTACTAATTATATGTTTTAATTAACAGCTCTCTGACGATTGGCAAATCGATTATGAATCTTATAGCTGGAAGAAATTGGACCCATCTTCTCCCGAGACCAAGAAATTAGTTAATGAATATCTTTCATGGTCTGGTGACTTTGGTGGAAAGAAGTTCAATCAAGGAAAAATCTTCAAATAAATTATAGAACTGCTGTAGAAATAAACTCTAAATTCCAAAATATTTAAGCATTCTGTGAATGAAGTCTGGTGTCAATAAAACTTGTGCGAGATTTGTATTTGTTGTATAATTCATTTTAGTTCGGAAACATTTTTGATGGCAAAGTAATTTCATGAACTGTTGGTTTAGATTGTTGTAATATATTGCAACTTTTTATGGTTATGATCATCATGCTTTTCACCATAACCTATTTATTAATTATATATATTAATTTTTAAGAATACAGTATTGATTTCCAAGCATGTATATTAATCGGTTCAGCTATAATTTGGTACCTCATATTTCGAGATGATAATCATCTCCCTTAAAACTTTTCTTTGCGTCAGTTTCATCAAATTGCTGCTGAATTTTTAATAGAATCGTAAACAGATGCCTATATATAAAGTTAAAGATGCATATTGTATTTAGGTATACCTGTTTAGATATAAAGATGCCATACTCCTTGTTATGGTATATGAGGATGTAATATAAGAATTTTTATAGAATATACAGGACACAAATTGTCTCCTTTCAGAGTTTCAAGAAGTTGTAAAATTGCATTTTGTCAGTTAGCTAGGTGAAATAAATTTACAATTTAATATTAAATTTCTTTGGAAAGCTGCATTATTTAACATCTTGGAACAATGCATATCATGTAGCATGCATTGAGCATAATGGGGAATTTCATTTTAATACAAGTTGAATTTTCTCGAAGGTCCTTTATATGCTGAATTGTGGGTTCCAAGAGAACCTTAATTTGCTTGATTTCAGTCGTGGTACTTTTATTTCAACTGTTACCATGTACATAATCGGTGTTATACAAATGATGCTTTTAATTTTTATTGGCTACAAGTCAAAAGTCATCCTAATTTGATAAAATCTTCAATTAATGGTGGGAAATAACCTATAATAACAGTATTAGTTCGATTTCATCCGGCATTAGTTTTTAATTGGATCATAAATTAAAAAGTATACTTAGTATTTTTTACTGTCCATATGTGGGCATTTGCTTTGCTTATGCGTAGTGTTATAAACTGGCCTGATGTCAAGACAATCAAGTGGCCATACAGTTAGTGTTGCTTTGATCTCGCTTTGAGCAGATTGTTTTTTGCTACATTTTCGTTGTCTTATCTTTCCTAAAAGCATGAAGTGCTGAAAATAAAAGGATAAGAATTAAAATTAATTTGGAGATCCTAAACATTTATTGAAAATTAAAACATGAATGCGACTAAAGTTCCTTTTTTTTTCTACCAGTGTTTTCAGTTTTTTTTCGTGAGGAATGTTTTACATTTTAGTGCTTATAAAAACGTGTGAAAAACTAGGGTAGTAGAGACTTAAAACATACTTTATTGAAGCTGCATCAAATAAACTTAAAAATTCTTTCAAAATAAAGCTAGCTGACTACATAGTATCCAACAACTGTCATCAAAACACTTCTAGTTACAAGCAAAGCACGAATTGTTTTTAAATCGCAACTTGTGGCAATTGCATCTTTTGCAAAAGGTGGCATGATTTCATTAGCCACTGACAGTTCACCAACGACAATATGCCACACTGCCTTTTATATTTAACTGCAAGCAGAATAAATATTTGTTTACATTTTGATATTTCGCGACCTGGGAGAACAGCTGGGTAAATTAAACATTCATTAAATCCATTTTAATAAATACAAATCTTACTTAATTTTAAACCTATTTTTCAAATAGATGAACGTGTGTGCCAATTCAGCCCATAGGCCCTTGGGTAACTCGGCTTCCAATCTAAGGCATCGAACACCTTCATCCATTGTTCTATTCAGTGTTCAGCCACTCCATTTCTGGCGAATAGATATTAGTTCTTTGATGCCTGATCCCTGCCTTATTCAAATATCTTGGAACATAATTGTAGACCGTTATCTGTCCTAACAGTTCTAATTATCCTATTAGTCTGCTTCTGAATTTTAGTCTTAGTTTTGAAGGCTCTCAGACTGATTTTTATTTTTCAATGGAAGGACACAAGCATATCTAGAAAAAATTGACTATTGTCAACATATATCTTGTTTGACCATAAGATGGGCCAACATTACTACACAAATCTAAATGTAGTAGCTCCAGAGGTTTCTTGGTATATATTCAGTCAATCTTCTTAAAACTTGCCCTAGTCATTGACTTTATATGTAAATCGCATTGCTTCTGTTGACCTTTCTGGTTGTTCATATGCTTCAGAGATTAAACATTCTGTTGTCCAACACGACGGTGCCACATCTTAATATCCTGCCACTCTTTCGGTTGATTTTCTTCCATGTCGACGCTTATACAGGGTGCGTAGCGTCATGAAAAGTGCTTAAATTTGAAAACCATTTTTAAGCACCTTAAAAGTGCTTAATTTTCTCGAGAAGTGCAAAAAAAACATTTGTCTTTTTTTGTTTTGTTTCTCCAGACGTTGAATACGATATCGTAATCATAGTCGTAAAGTTTTGTTTACCATGTGTATCTAGAAGGAAAACCGACGAAAGGGAAAGAATCTTGGATGAGATAGATCCAGGGGTGTCAAAACATATTAAGATAAGGCTTATAGTCCAGTCAACGGATTCCCAAAATGGGGATGAAAAAACATTAAATCATATAATTTTGAAAATTGGTACACATGTTCGTGAGGGACTCTCCTAATGAACGTACTAAAAGTCCCTGGTCCTGGGGGGGTGTCTCGCACCACAGTATTGGATTTCGACCCCCTTCTTCAGTTTTTCTTGAAAACACTTCAGTTTTCAAATTATAATTGATTTAACAAAAAATCAATTATAAGTCCTGAATATTATCCTGAAATTCCTTATGAATGCATGCTTATATTTTTCTTCCAGCTTGTATAGTTTCTGAGATAATGGGTCTCAAAGTTTGCTGCCATCTTGGATTTCATCCCCCTTTTTTAATTTTTCTTGAATATTTCGAAAACTATTCAGTTTTAAAATCGTATTTGCTTTAAAAAATTAAAGAGCGTACAATTAGCTACATATGCATGCTTTTATTTTTCAAGTTTTAATAGTTTTTGAGATAACTTCTCTCAAAGTGGATGGATTTGTAACAAAATCTTAGTTGATAGTCCAGTCAACAAAGGGTTGTGAAAAAAAAAAAAAAAACATTAAATCTTATAATTTTGAAAATTGGTACACATGTTTGTGAGGGACTTCTGCTGAACATACTAAAAGGCCCCGGTCCTGGGGGATCTTCTTGGATTTCATCCCCCCTTTCTTTAAAGTTTTTCTTGAATATCTCGAAAACTATTCAGTTTTAAAATTACAATTGATTTAACAAATTAAAGAGTGTAAAATTCCCTACGAATACATGCATTTATTATTCTTCTACCTATAATAGCTTCAGAAATAATGGATCTGAAAGTTTGCCGCCATCTTCAATTTCATCCCCCTTTCTTCGTCTTTTTTTTGAATTTCTCAAAAAACTATTCAATTTTCAATTACATGTAATACAACAAATTAATGATCGTAAAATTCCCTACAAATGCATGCCTTTAATTTTCTTTTAGTTTTAATAGTTTCCGAGATATTTAAGAAAAACTTGAAAAGGGGGACAAAATCCAAAGATGGTAGCAAACTTTGAAGTCCGTTATCTCGGCAACTATTAAAACTAGAACAAAAATAAAAGCACTCTTTTATAAGGAATTTTACGTTCTTTAATTTGTTGTATCACGTATGATTTTAAAACTAAATAATTTTCGAGATATTCAAGAAAAAGGGGGTAAAATCCAAGATGGTGGCAAACTTTGAGACCCATTGTCTCGGAAACCATTAAAGCTAGAAGAAAAATAAAAGCATATTTTTGTAGGGAATTTTACGCTCTTTAATTCATTAAATCACTCAGGGCCAGGGACTTTTGTACATTCATCAGAAGACCACCACGAACATGTGTATCAATTTTCAAAATTATATGATTTAATGTTTTTTTCAAACCCTTCATTGACTGGACTATTAATGACCTTTTTCTATGCTCCCTCTTACTTCAACAAGGCGTAGCGCCGTATATTGAAATACTGGAATAATTATCCCGAAGGGGTAAATTAACTGGTAATTTATTAATTTTAAGAAATGTTGAAAAGGGTAA
>BGPR01054706.1:0-10158 GCA_013235015.1 Araneus ventricosus
TAGTTTTAAAAATACATTCATATTCAATGACACTCAAGAAGGAATTCATTCTACTTTAAGTCACACACAAAAAAAACTACAAAGTAAAAGTGTTTACATCCTTATAACAGATAGCATCTCTCGGTCGTCGAGAAACTTGACAAAGCATTTCTCGCCAAAAAAGGGAAATATCGCCAAATATTGGCATCGAAAACATTCCCCCATAGGCGTCTATAGTGGGATTGGTTTTCATGCTTCGGCGCGACGTTTTGTTTACTTGTACAATTAGGCACAGCTCGCTCTATGTTCCCGGCAAATTACTATATATGTTTCTATTTTACTAATACGTGTTCTGTGGTGATCGTCTATTGTGTGTGTGGTGTGTTGTGAATGCCAAAAATAAAGAAAAAAAGAAAAATCCTGTGCGCTTATTGAAAATACCACACACCTAACTACAGCTTATACCTTAAAAAATTTAATTTATTTTATTTCGTGTTTAAAAGAGACTAGATTTTCAGGACATCAACCCGGAACAAATGTCAAAAGAAAATTTTTCAAACACAATAAAATAAGTAAATTACGAAAAAAAGGTTCAAAAGGAATAAAGAAGCAATAGGTTTATCTGTTATTTTAACGCTTTTTCTTTCCCTTCAGATTAATTCAAGCGTCTTGTTTTCATTCATTGTGTGTTTGAACTATGAATTTGTTGCGAGAGACCTTTTCCAACCAAAGAAAATGCACAGAATTCACTGCAACTTTGAATAGAATGAATAACGATCATTAAAGAGTTCCTTCACTGCTTTCGCATCTAGTTGAGTTTTATTACTTATCTAGATATTATTCTTTTTAACAACTGTCTTTCTTTATTTCCCCGCGAACTAAAGAGAAATTCAACAATATTTTAAAAAAAATAGAATAACAAATGGTTCTTATCAAAACGTGCAAAGATCTCAACTAAGGTTATCATATTCTATGAGTGGTAAAAGTTTTGGAAGGTGAAAAAAAAACCTTTACGAGCTAATTACAATTATTAGTTGTAATTATCAATTAATAACTAATAAACTGACTCAAGTTCAAGAAAAGTTCACTTGCATTTAATTAAGAAACTAATTGCAGTTAATATTTTTAACATTTTTGTATTTGAATTATTCAATCATAAGTAAAAACACGCTACAAATCAAGAGCATTTTTCAAGACCAAGAAAAGAGTCAAAATTCTGTATTGTCTCAGATGAATCCGGAAAGTCTAGCCACTTATTTATACACTCTGATTTCCATATTACTTTCCGATTCCTACATTTAGAAATCAATAACATAAGTACTTACTGTCTGTCGATTTGAGCTCTCATGGTATTTATTTCCTTCGCGTTTAGCTTCCCAGTTAAATAAGATTTGAAAAGTTAGACGATCTGATTGTCCAGTTTGTTATGATTTTCGAGATATAAAACTGCAAGACAGGACATTTTAGAATGTTTTCAGACGCGATTCTACTTTTACACGAGTTCTTAATAATCGGCATAGCGTGGCAAAGAATAATTATTTCATCCCAAATCGAAATACAGTAGAACCCCGCTAATCCGAACTAATTGGGACCGGTGCCTGTTCGGACTACAAAAAATTCGGATTACCCGAAATTGCAATAAAAATAGAAAAGAAAAAGATGTGTGCTAAAAAAATGTAAATTTTAAGTGCTCAGTACTACTATCTCTTGAATTCTTGTATTCAAAAGCAATAGAAAGAGAATATGTCTCCCCTTTTCATTAGAATAATGGATGTGCTCCTGTATAAAGTGGCCTTAACTTACAGCGAATTGCATTAGTTTCTTTAATGTGTACAAAATTATGCATGCTGAAAAAGTACTTTTTTGTTTTTAGTATGTGTATTTAAATCTTTTCAGGTAATCTTTTCAATTACATATAATTTTCGAAAATAAAATCGGTTCGGATTAACCGGAATTTCGAATTAGCGGGGTTCTACTGTATTTCAAAGAGTGAGAAAAACGCTTGAATGTTATTTCTTCGCGGTATTCGTCAGCAGTGTCAGGATGGCCGAATGGTCTAAGGCGCCAAATTCGAGTGTATCCTTCGGCAAAATGTCCCGATTTCAGACATTTCAATAAAATTCTTTAAATAGCCGTTTTAAATTCAATTTTTTCGATTTATAATTAGTTAGTGCTTCATTATATCATTTGTTTCCAAATTTGGTGTCGCAATATGTGTTCCCACTTTAAAAATAGTGACGGATGGAAAAGGTTGAAGAAAGTTTGCAGTAAAGAAAGCTTATTCAACAAGCGGACTAAATTCGCTTTAGTTATTTCTTGTGACTTATTTTTTTTTTTAATTACAGAACTCTGTACTCAAGAGATATTATGATGAATGCAAGGAAAACGTTTTTAATGCTACATTCTGAATGTCAAAGTATTTCTTCTTCATTTTCATGCAGTAATTTAGTTTCTTGTTTGGATTTCGCGACTTTTTTCTTTCACCTGTTGATGATTTGGAAACGCCTCGGTGATTTCGAGGTTCCTGTATCATTATTGTATAATGCAGCTGTTTTACCTCTATTCGTAATCATTACCACATATTCGCTTAGTCACAGTGATTTCTCCCCATCCAATGCCATGCCGCCGACTTTTTTGCTCTCAAGGATCATTAGAAGCTATTTTCACACTTCTAACAGCCATTTTATCTATTTTTCTTCTGTTATTGTCTAAAAAACAGTGATGCCGTATGTTTGCATATTATTATTATTATTTATTATTTTTCTTCATGTATTTTAATACAGTGAAACTTCGATCAACCGCCACTCGTTTAACCGTCAGTTTCTGTTGTCCGTCATCATCTAAACCTTTTCCGGCTCAGTGGTTGCAAAAGAGGACACCAACTTTGAAATTTTCTAAAAAATTCCATTTCCACTTTGAAACCCGGAAAATTGCAGAAAAAGGCAGCTGATAGTTCTCCTTTTAGAATGTAGATGTCAGCACAGTGAAATTTCGCTTTCATTTCCAAAAAATTATAGATTTAAAATGCCCAAATTTCTTGACTCCGAGATGGGAATTTTTTTGAGTTCTTGCCTTTTACAATTTTACCAAATTTACTCGACAATTTTCCTCCAATATTTTAGAAGTTTCATGATTTTGTGTAAAATTTAACATTTTTTGAGCGTATCAAAATGGCTGTGTCCAAAGGGGTCCTCATATGAGGGGGTGTCCCCAAAGAGGGACAACGAAACGTCCCCTCCACAGGAAGAGGTGTTTTTTTTTATTAAGTTCTATGTCTAAACAATAAACTAAGCCCATTCATGATGTTTTTTCATCGTATTTTTTTTTAAAAAAATTAATGCCTTGCGCCGGAAAGGGTTAAAAGCAAAAGGTAACGTAGGCTTATAGTTTACCAAACACTTCTGTACGTTACTACTCTTGTATTGAAGTTTATATGGATCGTTTTGTACAATTAAATACAGCATGTATGTATTATTCACTTTGAAAAGATTTTATTTTCATTTTCGTTCCAAGCCGGCAGTGAGACTCAGTGGCGAATCCAGGGGGTATCGGGCTGCATCTACCCCAGAGCTAATAAAAAATTCTTGATTTTATTTAAAATCACTACAACTATTTGTTCTTAATTTTTCCTTTAAAAAAACTCGTGACAACATTGCTTCCTGTCTTGACAGGCTCGAAAATTTACCTACTTTTCTAGCCACTTTCCACTTGTACTTGTAGCGTTGACGCGGTCGAGAACATTTTTTTGGCTAGTTATTTCATTGTATTTTTATTAAATAATCGAAAGTATTGTAGTGTTCTTTATGATTCTTATTGCCAGGTGAGAAAATTCTGTAAAGTTAAAGTGCTTGGTTTACATAAGCAGTGAGGTTTGAAATTTGTCACGATGATACAAAATGTTTATGACCTCAGCCCCCCCCCCCGACTCGAATCCTGGATTCGCCACTGGTGAGACCACGTTACTGTACATATGTGTGAAGACATTTCCGTTATCCGTCCATTCGGTTATCCGTCACAGCCCGATGGTGACGGTTAATCGAAGTTCTAATGAACAAAGTTTAGTTACTATCAATTTTTACTTTTTCGTGTACGAGATTTGTACTCTCGTATAATGAGAATTCGTGTAAAGCGAGAAAAAAAGTGCGACTAGTACTCACACAGCGCGATAAATAGTCCCGCATTACGTGTAAGGCAAATTAGTGGAAAAAATTCTAATTTTTCTCAAATATTTCAAACCTAGTGAATTGCTCAAACTTTCTGGTATTCTCATTTGTCATAAATATACGGTAGAACCTCGGAAATCCGAACTTGGGGCTGACCTCCGTTCGGATTCCGGGAAATTCGGATTATCTGCAAAATTCGGTAAAATACCCTTGATATACCGAATGCAGTAGAGCAGGTGTTCCCATCTTTTTTCCTTTGCGTACCCCCTTGATTAGCATTTTTATTTTCGCGTATCCCCTACAATCACACCCCCCTCTCCAACCATTCGTCTGTGCAAAGAAGCTTTTATCAATAACTAGCACTACGCGCACGGCGTTGCCCGTGGAATCAGGACTTCAACAAAATGGGGAAAGAAAAAAAAAAAAGAAAAAACACGCCCACAATGACACGAAAAAGTTCTGAAAACAAAACAAAAGATACACATTATTGATTTTCCCGCTTATTTTTCTTCGCGATAATGACATTTCAACTGCAGAAAGACAATACAGAGTACGTTAATCCGAAACAATATTAAAAAATTGCAACATGAAAATCATTATTATACAGCAAGTAAAATATGAAATCGGATCCGAAAATAATAATCGAAGTCATTCAATTGAAGGTTATGACGTCACCTGCCCCGTCAGCCAATGAAATTGCCCGTAACGTTCCAGAGAGGTGTCGCGGGAGGAAGCCTCGCTAGAGAAAAAATATCTTTCAACTGGCCAGGAAAAAATTAATTAAGAAAAAACGGAAAAAGATATTTTAACCGTTCTTGTTTTAAATCCGACAGAACCGTTGTAGTTATAAGCTGAAAAAAAATTGAAAATAATAGTGTTACTAGAACGTTGGATGCAGCAAATTTAAAAACGAAAATAAATCTTCGATGGCAAAACTGACTATTTTTTTAAAAAATTCTCAAAATTCAGTAAATTACGTTAAAAATTCAAAGCTAACTTTATTAGAACGGAAATCGTATGCTCTTTTCGATGGTGTGTCCATTTTTTTCGTACAATTATTCAAAACCATTCTATTTAGAAATTAGTGCAAAAAATCAACCAAAACAACACAAAACTAAGCAAAAATTTTTCTAGATTAAATTTTAAAATTCCGGCTTCAAGATGCATTGAGTCGCCATTAAGACTACCTGTGTGCAAAATTTCATGGCTGTAAGTGCGATAGATTCGTTAGGACATCGCACGCACGCACACAAGCATTGCCTTTTATAAGTATAGATGCTTAAGAGTCAAATGACTCGTTCTGTAACATTTGCAGGACTAATTTTTGATTTTATATCTTATTACATTTTTGCAACAGTATTGGTTCACCTTTATGTCAGTCACTTATGATTTTTTGTGTCCGCCATTACAGACTTCGAGTTCACGTCCTCTCACCTCCCCCTAGGGGTACGCGTACCACAGGTTAGGAACCTTTGCAGTAGAGTATTGAATTTGGGCACTCGGAGAAAGAGTAAGGTTCTACTGTAATTTCAAACACAAAAATATTGCTTCATATATCATTTTAAAAAATAAATAAAAGGCCTTCGAAAGTAGTCGAATACCTTTAAAAAATCCACATTTTAAAGGCTTTTTCCTGACTGACAAACAATTTACACCTGGCATGTTTAACCCATTGCGACATTTCAATCAACTTGAAAGTCGTTAGACTAAATAGCCGAGGAAAAATTACAATAGATCTTGCAACAATGTTGCTTCTAATTACCATGCACTCCATTATAAGGGATGATAAGATACTATCTCTTATCTCAAGAAGTTTACATTTAATAGAATACATTTGATGCAACGTTTCAAGATGCTTGTAGTACATTTCCATTATTATCATCTAGATATGCATTACTGAAGAAAACGTCTCGTTGTTTGACTAAATTCTGTAGCCACTGCATTTCTACAGATATTAAAATGCGTCTGGAAATTTTCTAAAGAAAATTCTATATATACCGTTTCTATACATTCTATATAATTCTATATATTTTTTATGGAGATTTTTCCAGGAAAAGATCATTTAAAAAAAAAATTTTAAATTTTCTTGATGACTCTTTTTTTAATGAAAATTTTTAAAGCTATTTTTTGGGGCATATTTTAATTTGTTTGGCATCTTATATTTTCTTTTCTTGATACATGTTGATTCTAATCTTGTAAGGCGTATTCCTTAGTGGACTGCCAACACATAAAAAAAAGTTAAAACATATAGACATACTATTACGTAACAAGGGAGGGGTTTAGTTTGCTTATTTTTGCTGACATAGGGGAGAGGGAATATGTGATGGCTTAGTAAGATATGTAATTTTATTTCCGAAATCTCTTTTAACTTCATATTGTAAAGATTTAAAAAAATTAAATTTGAAAAAAAGATGGTTTAAATTTCATAAAGAATAAACTGATTGTGTTTAGCAAACTTGAAGGTGTAGGAAATTAAACTTACATTTTCTCTTTTTTTTCATTTTTTAGCCGAGTTAGAGTTTTGATTAGGTCTAAAATTTTTATATAAAATTAGATTATGTATTACGTTTGATAAAAAAAAAGAACGGGGGGGCTGCGATTTGCTTATTTTGCGACAAGGGGAGGGCAGTACAAAAATACCAAAAAACATGCTAGTACTTTGGAACGGCCTACTAAAGAAAGTAAGAAGAGATATAATGTGCCTATGAAAAAATTGCCATACGTTCTTTTTAAAATGCTATTTGTATAAAGAAAAACAAAATGTTTTATGTTAATTATTTGAAATTCTGAAATTAATTGAAATAGTTGGACAAATTTAAAAAAAATTCATTGAAACAGGGGAATAATAAATGTGATAAAAATGTGGGTTCCGATGCTCAGTCGGCTTCATCTTTTAAATCTATATTTTTAAGATTTATTACATATAAAATCTGTTTAGATATTTTTTACCATTATCAACGTATACTTTTTTCTGGATCGCGTCAATCATTCCAGTTATTTCAGAATCATAATGGAAAGATTAATCATATAAAATTATTTTATCTTCTTAGTTATTTGAGAAATTTAGTCTGACTTTTGAAAATCATCGTATTTTAATAAATTAGTTAAAAAAATAGCTTTTTTAAAAATATTTAATCTTTTTACAGAGTTTGACAATCTTACATTTCTGCTACGTAAGTATACAAAGAGAAGTATTATGTCAGTAACAAAATTGAACTCGAGATTTTTGACGAATCTCACGTTTTTTAGACATCCCTGCGTGAAAAACACAATTTGGGAATTATGTCTGCCATCTGTGGTGTGTCTGTAAGATAACCCAAAACTATATGAGAGCTACGGGATGAAATTTGGTATGTGGTCTTTAAACATATTGGTAGGTTTCTATCATTTGGACAAAATCGTCAACGGAAGTCTGTCTGTCTGATGTTTCGAGGTCAGCGATACGATGCTATAACCTCAAAAAACTTGAAATTTACCGATGTACAAGAATTTTATACACAGTTTATCAAAAATTTTATACACAGTTTTATCGTCATGAATGTAGGTTCGTATAAAATTTTGGGCCAAATCCGTCAAAGGGTTGACTGTCTGTCGGTCTGTATAATCGCATACTTGTTCAGTTTTGAAACCAACTCCCTGCGCATGCCTACTAATGACAATGCCTGTGCAAAGAACGGACGCTCCGAAACTTGGCAGTTTGCCAAAAACCAATTCTGGAGCGATTTTGTAATTAAGCAAACATTTAAGGAGTCTCGCCAGGTCCTGTTGCGCAAAAGAATGCGCAGGGGATTTGAATTTGTTTTGATCCTTCAAACCACGCGTGGTTCCAACTTTGGTTTACTTGCGACGGAAGTTTATTTGACGGCTTTATTATTCTAGTTTTCTCTACATGTGTTAGGAGTATACGAGAAAGTTTAGGGGAGACCACTCCCGCTGGTTTCTTCTTCATATTGTGAGCTATATGAAAGGTCGAAAAATTTGTTCCTAACTTTACCTCGAGAAATGAATTAAAATATAGTTATTTTCAATGGAATCAATTGACGTGACGTCATAGTCGTAACTGCGCATGCCATCTAGCATCTTAATGCACGCCATTTTAAGTTGCCAGACAACTTGATTTTCTTCATATTTTGAGCCATATGAAAGGTCGAAAAATTTGTCCCTAACTTTACCTCAAGAAATGAATTAAAATAAAGTTTTTTCAATGGAATCAATTGACGTGACGTCATATTCGCAACTGCGCATGTCATCTAGCATCTTAATGCACGCCATCTTAAGCTGTGGTGTTCCGTTACGTCATGTATCCTCCTGCAAGATGCGCAATGGATTCCAAAATGAAATTGGCACGAGGCACTTGACGTGCTTACGCGTGAATATGAATTGATCCCAGTCACGTGACATCACATGACAAGAAACGGAACTACATATGTGGACGATTCTCTAACATTGCATTGCCTTACACTGCTGTTCTTGTTCCCCAGAAGATTTGAACTTAATTCCTAAATTAAATTTGTCTACCACTTGAGTATGAATCGACTCCATTAAAACTTCAACTCGCATCACTTAACTACTGTTTTAGAGTAGAACTCCGATTATCCGGTCCATTATTAATCTAGGTCTCTGTTAACCGAGCCGGTACCAGAAAATCGAACGATGTTTTCAGGTTTTAATAAAGCAAACGATTTAGTTTAGTTGAGTTATATTAACATACCGTTTTGAAGCGACACGAGGGCTATTTTGGGACGGACCTTATCATTTTGAACCGCGGTCACATGACGAGGACGACATCTCAGCTGGCACCCCATCTCCAAACTTCCGCACCACATCAGTAAAGTAAACAAACTTTTCAGAAATGGATGGTACTGGAGCCGATTTTCAGGATGCGAAGGCTTGTAAAATGCCGTAACGGGAGGTGATATTTTATAACACAAGAAGTTATTTAGGGGGAAGAAGAAAAAAAATCAAAAACAGTTCCATTCTTAAGCATTTCAATAACGAAATGGGGAAATTCCGTGCACATTCATGTAAAAAATGGCACTGTAAATGTTTTAGAAAGTTTCGAGTTGGTGAGCGGGAGAAATATTCTTAAAGAATCATTGGGGAAATGCAAAGGAAACGGCGGAAATCAGTAACATTCCCAAATCCTCTTATCAAAACTGTTTCAAACCATGGGGAGTGTTCTCCCCTAAACTTTCTCGTATACTTCCCCAAAAAGATGCCGTTTCCCCTTCCCCCGCGTGGCTAAAAAAATTCGAACCTACTGTTACCCAGAATCCAATGACTATCAGAAGGTTTTTCATTATAGTGATTGAAAAATATCTAGGTAAAGAATCAAATTCAAAGAGATGCGTGCCGATTTTCTGCTCTTACCGGCTCAAAGACAAACTGACGTAATTCGCTACTCCGTAATGAAATTCCGTTCCGTTTCTTTCGCGTCCACAGAAGATCGCTTTCAGTACGCATGCGCGTGGAGATACGGATTCTTTTCAATATTAGATTATACAGACCGACAGACAGTCAACCCTTTGAAGGATTTGGCCCAAAATTTATACGGACCTACATTCATGATGATAAAACTGTGTACAAAATTTTATCCATCTAGCTACTCAAGTTTTTGAATTATAGCGTTCGCATGACCGCGGACAGACAGACAGGCAGACTTCCCGTAGACGGATTTTGTCCAAAATTAGATAGAAACCTACAAACGATGTGTAAAGATCACATACAAAATTTCAAACCCGTAGCTCTAATAATTTTCGAGTTATCGTGTTCACAGACAAACAGACATAATTACAAAATTGTGTTTTTCGGACTCAGGGAGGTCTAAAACGTGGAGATTCGTCAAAACCTCGAGTTCGAATTTTTTGACGATTACAATACTTTCTCTTTGAACAGCCTCTGTAGTTATCAGACTTCTTACATGCATTTTTACTTTCTCGTATACGAAGTATACAAAGAGAAAGTATTGTATTCGTCAAAACCTCGAGTTCGAATTTTTTGACGATTACAATACTTT
>BGPR01054707.1:0-10157 GCA_013235015.1 Araneus ventricosus
TCATGCTTCGTTCAGTTACGTATTATCTTAGGAGCGATTTTCTTTCAACTAATCATTCCTGATGTCGACAGTCATTTAAAAAAAAATCTTACTATTTGTTTTAAACTACAATGGATTCTCTGTAGCTAGCTTTAAAAAAAAAAAAAACTTCATATCTCATTTTATCCCTATTTTCTAAAATTCAACCTACTCGATGGTGGGGTCCTTATTTTTTAGCCAGTTGAGACTCAATCTGCAGTTTATTTTTTCAAAACTGCTGAAATAAAATCGCTAAAAAATTACCAAATGAGCAAGAACCGCAGGAACTCCAGGGTTCTCATATCAACTGGGCAGTTAGCAGAATTTGTCAACAAATGGATTGAAACCAGTGACGGCGAGTAGGGGAGGGGCGGTGACCCTACTTTTCTGGGATAAATTAAATTTTTATTTCTTTTTGGCCGTTTAAAACAAGGAATCATAAAAAAATCCCAATAATATTCGAGAAAGCTAGCTAATTTTGTAACAATTTTTTTAAAATTCTGCTGTTTACGCCTATACTCCCGCGTACTTTTAGATATGAACCAATTTTTTGCTGCCTCACTTTTCCCACCGAATCGCCGCTACTGATGGAAACAATAAGAAAGGCCGCTTCACTCTCGCCGTCACTTTGATGACCATTTCGCGATATTCTGATCATTCCAAAGGACGATAGCCATTCAACTTTATGGGAGAACGCGATTTACGGAAATCTGATTTGTTTATTGATAAATAAACATTGTTCTTGTTTATTTTCTGTGTTCGTAAGAAACACCACAACTTCCACAAAAACGAACTCGAACAGTGAAAGATATGACGCTCCCATTGCAGGGTTCAGGGAGCCGTCACGTGATGTACGTCAAGAAAGCAGTACCAGTTTCAATCTGGAATCCACAACGAACTCGAAGGAAGCAAAAAGCACCCGCCGGCGCAGTGCAAGTCGTCTTAAACAGAGTTCATTCAAGTTTTCGAAATAATTACTTTTTATTGAATGGTCTGAGTTATGATCATTTTCATATTTAATTTTCCTACATGCGAAGTTTCTTCTATCCCAAAACGGGGTCCCGAATGTTCAATGCAATGTGTTCAGTGGAGTTGCAACAAAAGATATAGATGCCTCTTAGGGGTTTTTGCAAAGACATAGCGGTGGCACATTTATTTTCACTTTATAGCGCCAAATACGAGGGTCCCGGACGCCTCACACCCTCACTATGGCAGCTATTGGATTGTGCTACGACTCTACAGTATGATGTGCACAAGCTATGTGTAGTGACCTTTTTTCTTTAAAGGGCCATGGACTTTCCTTTATCGCAAGAGACTATCAATGATCGTTCTCTCTTTCCTAGGTCTGCTCACATATTTTCGCTAAAAGAAAAAAAAGCCATTAATAATCGTATGTATTAATCTTATTCTTTTTTATTTGCATTCCATGCATCTAGCTTTCAATTCGTTGTTTGCAGGCACTGTAACAGGCCAATCTGCAATATCCTTTTTTTTTAGTGACAGTGTTTTAAAAGAGATGTCTTCATACCCATCGAACCGTAGGAGATAGGTCAGAACATATACTTGCTTCATCCTATATTTGAACCTGAAAAGAGCTGTAATTTTATTTGAGATTCCTTGACAAAATTTAAGAGAGATCTGAACAGGGGTAGCAGCCCCCCCCCCATCGGGACTATTATTTATACTCAACTGGTCAACAAAGATCTAACGAAAATTTGAGAAGGTCAGCATTACGTCTCTTCCTTTGTACAGCAGGTCGCGCCTCCTGTCGGGGAGGCCCTGCCCCCTTGTCGGGCGGACTCTAACGCTACTCCTGGATTTCAATCTCTAGTTCGAAGCATCGTAGTATGATCATGTTTTAGGGTTCATTACATCAGCTATTGCAATCTCAGCACAACGATTTTTACATCGCACAATTTACATAAAGAATGTCAGCCAAAAAAATTAAGTTAAAAAAAAAAACATCCAATGTTCTGAAATAGGTAATAGCATTAGTTTGAAACTAATTGTGGAAAAATTTTTAAACTGAAAGGTAAAATTGCGCAGAAATACGATTCGTATTGCTGAAAAGCTAATGTTTTGAATTTTAAAGAGGTGTAAAAATGGTTTTGTGTGATAATACGCTCCAACAAAACCATCAATCCAAGTTATTGATGAAACACATTAAAATTTTGATTAATTTTTAGTCAATTAAAAATCTGAAACACCCTTTCTTAGTGAGCACCTACTACCCAAGAAGCAAACATCTAATAGTTCTAGGTACAATCATCTGCCCAGTAGAATTTTGAATGATTTTTGAATCATTGCACGTCGCAATTTACAGATAGTGTTGAGCCTATAAACATGATCGGATTAAAATTACTCTGGGGGGGGGGGGCACCCTTGAAGACATCCTTTCAGCCTTGGGAGACGAAATATTTGTGGGCTTCAGTCAACCGATACAACACGGGGTGTCATTTGGTCTCGTAACGCCACTGAACACGGTCACAATCAGTTATTCATTAGTCGTGATATTTCGTTTCTATGTACAAATTCTAGGCCCCCACTATTTAAAGAAGGAGTTGCGTTTCAGAAACTTGTAACAAAATTCTTCCAACAAAATAAACATTTAGTCAATTGATAGAGCCACGACTGATCGACCCAATATAAATAGATATCGATGCAAACTCAAAAATATTCGATTCGACACACAAGCCAGAACAAAAGGGGAAAAAAATGTGTATTTTAAATACATATGCAAAACTATATACATAGGTAGACAGGAGTGAATATCACAGTCAGTACCATTAAGTCAGTCACTTCCATGCTGAACAAACAAAATATTTGAAATACAAGAAGCAGCAACAAGCATGTCAATTCAACAGAACTACACAATCAATACGTTGGGCTGAAAAACCCAACTTACAAGGAAAGCAAGACAAGTTTTTATTCATTACGATTTTTAAAAACCCTTCGTTCGTCGCAATGTCCAATATGCAGTCTGCCACTATTGGCTATTTTTAATGCATTACAATTTGAAATTTTCTTGCATAATACACGTTGCCATTGGGACAAATCATTATAGTCGTAAAGAAAAAAAACAACAAAACTGGATGAACATAGAAGAGATTTTTTATCCGCGGAAAGCATTCAAGGATGAAAAGGACTAACGGAGGGTTAAAAACATAAATAAAGCCACTGCTTTGCAAGCCATATTCATTCAGAACATTCATTTATTTCAACAGAATGGACCTAATACAAATTCAAATACTTATCTTTTAAAGGATAAATATTTTATTTATTCCTTAAAATATAAATAAATTTCTAATATTTTAAGGAATAAGTAGGTATTTTCATTTTCTTTGCAGAGTTGAGAATTTTAAAACTTAAAATGATTTGTGTTTTTCTACAACATATAAAGCATTACACACATGATTTCCGGGGGTGGGGGGGGGGGAGAGAGGTTTTAGTTCTTCTAATTGTTATATTTTCTTTAAAAAAAAAATCAACAGGCACTTACACACAGCTGATTTTAATACAAAATCTGCAACTTGCAATAAGGTCCTCCAAAATATAGAACATATATAATCAATAGTAACAGCTAGTATTTGAAAAATACAATTATGCAGTGGATAAGAAAAACTTAAATTGTAGGCTGTGATGATAATTTCCGTGCTCAAGCAAATTCTTTCGGGATCTTGTTTCATAATTTCACTTTCTTAACATTCGCAGTCGAAAATAGTTAAGAAATTCATCTTGGATAAAAAGACTTCATCAAACTTTGCAAAATAACCATTTTTAATTAATTTTTTATAAATGTTTTCAATTAACAGTTCATTTTCTTATAAATTTCCAATTGTGACAAAATTTTCCTCTCGGGTAATAAGAAGCCTTTATAATAATCACAAATTGGGTTAGGCTTCTCATAACAATAGAAAAATGTTAGTGTTAATGAATAAATACTATGCTTGTTTTAGCTTTTTCCTCTCGAAACCACCTTTTAAGAACCTCTTTTCTCTTTGGAAAGCAGGAGTCTTGATGACATATTAGGAAAAAAAATGTGTCAATGAATGCCTTAATGAATTTTTCTTATGCATTTATACGCTCATTAACATTATTTCATCAAAAAAGTACAAATTTGCTTGCACACCTGAAAGGGTTAAATCCACAATGCATCTTGAAATTTCAACGTCACTAAACAGAAGGTGAGCATTTTATCAAACATGTAAATCGTTTGAGTAATAAAACCTATTAAAAAATTTACCCCGATCAATTTTTTGAAAATGCATATGAAAAATACGGCATAAAGATTAAATTTTAAAAGAAGAATTAAAACCACATATAATTCAATACAATAAAATACTGACATTATGGTGGGTAAAATTACAACTTGATTGCCCTATCAGCACAAGATGTTACGATATCTCCACAATGTTCTTCGATATGCTGAATGCTGCATAACAGCATATCATAGTGATATTACAGAGCGCCTCGTGCTAATAGGGCATGAAAATTCAAATTCACAACACAGCACGGATATAAAAGGCAATGTAAATAAATACTTAACACAGTTATATAATTCCATATACATCAATAAACATGAATGCCATATTATACTTTGAAATACGTGTGTAAGTGGATAGAAATAGTTTTGAACAAGCTTTAAAGAGATAGTCGCTCATTAGCAATATTCACGACAAAGATGCCGAATAAATCAAAAACAGATAATTTGTATTTTTACAGTTTATAAAGTATTAAAAGAATGTGAGGTAATCTGTCATCTATGTGGCAGAAGCAGGACGTGTCTGCGACATGGATCCATTGTCTGTGGCAAAAGTGAATTAGCACTGTAATGCAAGCACAAGTCTTGGGTACAGTCTCTGGCATTGTCCAAATACATGGTGTCCCAAAAAATGTATACACACTTTGAAAAACTATTACATAAACTGTTCATAAAAAACATCGATGTTCCACATATTAATTGCTATTGTATGTAATGCATTAACGAATCGGAGTCGTGCCTGTTTTGATGGAATTCTGATCAAAGCATGGATAGGGCGAAGAAGGAGAATTGAGTTCAGTCCACAATCCTAGGATCTCACACCACTGAATTTCTTTTTGTGGGGAAACTGAAACGTAATGTTCATAGCACAAGACCAGCTACCGTGGACGAACAGAGAGCACCCTTTGTAAGAGAATGCATCCAAATACCAAATGAAACACTCAGAGACATTTGCAATTCCATCCATTGGAAAATCAGCAGTGCCTGGTCAGTAACGGTCAACTCCTCCGATCATTGACAGCAATCTATATTTGTAATTAATTCATTTGAGTTTTTAATCTTCACATAATAGTTATTCAATGTGTATATACAGGGTGTCCCCTCTGAATGTGACCCAAAAGCCAATTTCCAAATTGTTACAGACAGGCATATACTTCCAGATGGAAAAATGCCCTAAATGATGTAAAGAATTATAGTTTATGCTCTTCAAGAACACAAATGTATTGCTGAAAATATTACAAAGTCTAAATTTTCATACTGTCAGCCAGTCCTATTAGTAAAATATTCTTGACACACTAACATTTTAAACCAAAAAGAGTTCCAGTCTTCTTTGACTAAAACCGACCAAGTTACGAAGCTTTGAATTTCATTATTTTTGGCAAATCAGCAACTTTCACTTCCTCGAGTCATTTGCTGATTGATTTCCTTGAGGCAACTATTGGAATGGTCTAAGCTTGTCAATAGCAGCGGTATTACAAGCTTCCTAACTTGGTCGGTTTAAGTCGAAGAGGAGTGTTTCTTTCTTTTTTTTTAGTTTAAAATATTGATGCGACAAGGATATCTTATTAAATATGACTAATGGGACCGTGGGACTGTATAAAAATGCAGACTTCATAATTATTTCAACAGCATATGTATTGCATCATACAACATAAAATATAATTCAATACATCACTCAAGAGCATTTTACCAGTTGGAAAGATATGCCCATCTTTAACGGTTCAGAAATCAGCAACTGGGCCATGATTATAGCGGACACCCTGCATATTTCCTGGGGAGTGAGAGAGGCTACACACACACTGGTGAACACATAAAGCTTGACAAAAATCTTGGATCGTGGAACTTCAGAGCTTCTCCTCTTGCCCATTGGAACTGTCGTAAGTTCTATACACCCCCTTCATGCTGACATTGTCCAGGGCACCGTTCTTGAGCGAGGAGATGCCCAGCTGCTTCATGGGAGCATCACTCTTGCCGTCCTTTATGGAGCCGCAGCAGGTCTGTGGCACGCAGTTTGTACTCACGGGGCAGCCGAGAACACAGCTGTCAGATTTCTCCTGAAACCAGATGTCAGTTAAAATTTATATGCATTTATATAAATGAATTGCTGATGGAAGAAGTCAATAATATAAAATTACTGGGAGCCTAAAGAAAATTATTCAGTTTCTGATTGTGAAATACCCCTTCAGAATACGAAAATAGCATGAAAGCAATTTAAAAAAAAATTGTGTCATTTCTGCAATTAACGTTTCAAATATAACACACAGTTTTTGACTGATTTCACATGGAAAAATTTTATATTAAACCTTCAGATGATTTTGAAAGCGCATGGTTCAAAAATTGAGTCTTTAATAAAAATGTAATTTTCAAAATTCTGATTTTCTAAATAAGTGATTCTATATGCAACAGACTATCCCAGTGATTCACATAGGAAACTTTTATTCATTTTACTTTCCAAAATTGTATTAAAGACAATTTTTTTCTCTCCTCCCAACAATGTGCTATTACAAGCAGGAGCATAATTATATAGAATGGGCCCCATGCTCCAATAAAGTTTAAGTCTTTAGAAAATTAAACTCGTCACTATTCGAGAGAGTTAAAAAATTATTACTTGATTTTAAAGCATCTCAAAATTTAGAAGGAGTAAGGAAATAATTCAGCATTTATTTTTTGTGAATTAACACTATTTTACAATTTAATTTAATCTTTTTTATTTTGAGCTTTTATTTCATATAATTTTATCAATACATCTTAAAATAAATAAAAGTCATTGTGGGCATGTATGTTCCACATCTCCTCCTAAACCAATGGGCTGATTTCAACCAAATTTTGCACACTTATTAAAACAAGGGAAGATTACTTTCAACTTTTCAAAGTGCAAAAGTTAATTAAACAGTCAGTTAATTAGAAATTAACCGAAACCGTTTTTAACTTCAGAGCAAATTATCATACAAAAATTATTTTTATACCATCTTAAAGGTCAAAATTTTGCCTTTTCAATGATACCAATTGTATATCTGTGAAATGTTTCTTTCAATTTTTATTGATTTTTCAAAATTTAATAAATAATTGATTACATGCAGATGATTTTGAAAGAAAGCAAATTTATAGCTGCTCTGTTGTTAGGCAACGGTTAGACTTTGAACTAATCTACTTTTATTTTCTGCAATTTTGCCTATTTTTATAAATATTTTATATAAGAAGAGGAAGATCACCGTTAACTTTTAAAAATCCAAAAGTTAAGAAAAAGAAAAAAAAAAAAAAAAAACAGTTAACTAGAAATTAAGCAAGTTTTTGACGTTTTCCGTGATATTTTTCAAAAATATCTCACAAAAACTATTTTTACAACATATTAAAGTTTTAAAAAATTAGCTTTTTATTGACACAGGTTTTGTTTCCGTTCAATTCGTTGACCACATTTTAATAATTTTTCAAAAATTAAATTGTGTATGAAATTTACAATTCGTAAAATGTTTTTTTTATTGCCAATGAACAAGAATACATATGAAGAACTAGAACACATTAACAGAGTTTCTAGAACACATTAACAGAGTTTTGGAAGAAGAATAAAAGAAAAGTTTAAAAGCAGTCGCTGCATAATTTATACAGGAACAACTATTGATTTGGTTTTTTACTAATGAAAAATTTACTATCTAATTAATTGTTCCAAAACATCTGTTAAAACTTTCTTATACTGCAAGATTTAAGAACAAAATTTGAAGTACTTAAGTAACAATCATCTGGTTCAATTGATATTCACTTTTTAATTAAAAAATGTTTCAGACGACAAGAGAATTTTGGGTACTATAATTTTCTATACAAAAGTACAGTGATGTGGGGTGGGTAAATACCCAGTGGGTAGGTAAATATTTTTTGGGTATATACCCGGGTATTTACCCAAGGCCTGGGTAAATACCCAAAAACTGGGTATTTAGCGAAAAAAATAAAATTCGAATGCTGATTCACAATGAAACATACAGAGTTATATAAATACCTCCTAAAAATGTATTTGCAAAAAAAAAAAGTATTTGTGAATGGTCATTTAAAATTAGACTTAAAATTTATATAAATACCCAAAACTGGATATTTTGCAAGAAAAGTATTTGATAATGGTGTGATTCAAAATGAAGCATTAAATTTATAAATACCCTTACACTGAATATTTTGTGAAAAAATATTGCATTTGTGAATGATGATTCAAAATAAAACATATAACATTTAAAAATACCTCCAAACTGGATATTTTGCAAAAAAAAAAAAAAAAAAATGCATTTCCAGATGTTGATTCAAAATGAAACATAAAAATTATAAATACCCCAAAACTGGGTATATGTGGGGTATCTGGGTAAAGTATTTGTGAATGATGCTTCAAAATGAAATAAAAAAATAATATGTACTCCTAAACTGGGTATTTTGTATTTAAAAAAAGCAGCTTTGAATAAATTATATAAACAAAAAACAATTGCTATCAGGATTCAGAATGAAGTATTCTAAAATTTAAATGGGATCAGGCGATAATTTAGTTTTTACGGTTTGAAACTTTGGCACTTACAATAGAATAATTATTTTTAGCGCCGTTTATGTTATACTAGCCACCATCGGCGACCAGCTTGTTCGCTGGGAATATAATTTTAACTGACTCTCTTATGCATAGTTTGATATTCACGGTTCCCATAACAAAATTTTTAACTTCAAATTGCGATAGAGATTTACCCCGCATTCTTAACGTAGCCTTGCACTTGTTCTGTTCCTTGTCTATATGAAAGCCCCTAATGGAGTCAAGTAACTGTTCGTGTCAAGTTACATCTAATTGTATATAATCGACGCGAATTTTAATTTAACAAATTTATTTCAACATCGAAATACCGCGGCACGTTTTACGTCCAGCAGCATGTTAATTGGCTTAAAACAAACTAATAAAATGAATTTAAATGTAGCAACCATAATCGTTCAGTTTACTGGATTATTTCTTTATATACTTACTATCTTGATTCTTTATATACTTATCAAATAAAAAAAGAAAAGAAAATCCAATGGAATATTATATGAGCCTTCAACAATGGAAGAGAAACACGCGATTGGATATTTGTGTAAACAATGAAAACGGTTTGAATTTCATTGTAACAATGAATAACAAAAATATTTTTTTTAATTTATTAAAATTAGAGAAAAAAATCAAATGAAAACTTAATTGTTATCATCGAAAAGACAAGTTTTTAAATTTTCAGATGGTGTAAAATTAATTTTTGTGCTGTACTATTTTCGGAGGTTATTAAAGAAAAATTCGAAAATTTCGTTTAATTTTTAATTAAAATTTTAAAAAACAACGGTTACGAGGTGCACATTCCCACCCTCCAAAGTATGTTTGTGCCAAATTTCATTGCTCCAGGCCTAGCGGTCTGTCCTGTAGAGCGCCAAAACACACACATTCTCCATTATTATTAGTAGAGACAGACAGTACCAGTGAATCTTGTGATCCATAATTTACTCACATTGCCATGCAGGAAATCAAACATTCTTGTTTTGATTTACTGAATAGTTAGTAATTTACTTCGCATATATTAATATTACTGTAAATTTTACGTTAAAAAGTAAAAAAAAAGGGGGGAATGTTACCTTCTTGGAGCTTTTAATGTTAAGGATGATAAAAGTATCCAAGTGTAAGTGCTGTAATGTTGAGTACAAACAATGTAAGCAAAATGGAGAAACAGAAAAACACATTAAAAAATGTTTCAAAAGTCTTGGTGGATTAACGAGGTTCTGAAAGGGATAAAATAGCTAATGAATTTTCTTTTACTCAGATTCCAACCATGACAGTTGGATCAAATTTAGAGTTTTAAGATCATTTAAGTATTGATGTTCATGATCCAGATGAATCCCG
>BGPR01054708.1:0-10157 GCA_013235015.1 Araneus ventricosus
TATTTTTTGCCAGTCTTTGAAAGTTATTTAGCCGAAGAAGAAAAAATGGTAACAGTTTAACAAGTGACATATTTGCCTAAGGAAGCTTCTAAATTCTATCGTATTTATATTTCCGCCGTGCTAATAATAAAAAACGTCAACTTTAGTATGTTTGAAATCTTCCTTTTAAAGGCACTTAAACACTCTTATCCTTTTTAGTGGGAATTCTTCCTTTCTTAAGACGTTAATGAACAAAATTTGTAATACATCAAATTACAACGTATTAAAAATCATTGTTTCATAATTTTTCTATTATTTCATCATAATTAAGTTTTCTGTGTTTGCATGTCCCTGTTGTAAATAGAAAATATAGGGTATATGGTCTAAAGCAGTGGTTCCCAACCTTTTCAGTTGTGCGGACTACCTGTTGTGTAAGAAAATATTTTGAGACCCACTAACTAAATATACAAGTAAAAAAAATACAAACACATATGTATATACAGGGTGACCACACTTATCGTTGTCCAATAGCTAATTTCTAAACCGTTAGAGATAGACATATAGTTCCAATTGGAAAAATGTTTTAAATGAAGGAAAGATTTATAATATATGTTTTCTCAATGAATAAATATATTCCTGAAAAAGTTACGAAATCTAACTTTTTATGCAGTCTCCCGGTCCTATCAATCATATTTAGTAAAATATTTTTGACACTCTAATATTTTAAACAAAAAAAGTCCCACTCTTTTGCGACAAAAAAAAAACTGACCGAGTTATGGAGCTTTCAATATCGCTGACTTAAACCACTTTACACCATTTCATTAGCCGTCTTGAAGACGATCCACCAATCAATGCGCAACGCTTGCTCGATGAGGCCGCTGATTGGTTAAAAATCATGAAATTCTAGGCTCCATAACTCTCTCAGTGTTAGTCGCAGAAGAGTGGGACTCTTTTTGTTTAAAATATTCGAGTGTCAAAAATATTTTACTAAATATGACTGATGGGACCGGCGGAACCGTATAAAAAGTTAGAATTCGTAATTTTTTCAGAAATATATTTAGTGACTCGAAAAACATAAAATAAAATGTCTATCTCTAACGGTTTAGAAATTAGCTATTGGACCACGATAAGTGTGGACACCCTGTAAATAGATGCCCTTATATGCTAGCAAATAGTGAAGCTTTACTGTAAAAGGAATAAAAATATATTGTTTTATAAAGCAAGAAACAAGTGAAGACTCTTGAAGCTCCCCTGATTTCGACTCTAGACTAGCATTTCGCGGCCCATTAATACGCTATCCGAGGCCCACAAGTGAGCCGCGGCCGATGGGTTGGGAACCGCTGGTCAAAAGGCATCCGAAATTAAAGGTGTATATTAAGAGAGGCATACTTGTTATATTTATGAATTTCAGTTGTATTTGAGAAGGTAATTGATCAAGTTTTTCTGCAGGCTTGTGAAGATCATTGTGAGCCCCATCCCAGACAGCACGTAAGTTTGCAGCAAGTTTGATTTTGACTTGATATTGCCTTGTCATGGCAAAATTTGACGCGTCAAACTTGAAACGAACTTGTAGCAAGTTCGCTGTGACAACTAGCGCCACCCTCGCTGGCAACGCATTTGCTGCAAGTTCGATGCGACAAAATAGCGCCACCTCCCTTGCAAATCAAACTTGCAGCAAATTTGCAAAACAAGCGGGATGCAAAGATAGCACAAAGAGATAATTATCTCTGTCTCTGTTTTTAAAAAAAAACATCCGATTTTTAATAGCATCTCCTAGACCGTCCTTCTTTTTATTAATGCAATAAAAAAAATAATTTGTAAAAAAAACTAACTTTTTTATAAAAAAAATTTTGAAACATTTTCCATCTTTTTACTAAATATATCACTCGCACTTTAAAGAAAACTATATCGCGTTTTTCTTAATGTTGACATTTTAGCGTTTATAAACAAAATTAAACCGAAAAAACAGTCAATGTTTGTTGAAAAATAAACTTATACATTTTGTCCCATTTTAAAGTAATTACTTTTAAACTCTAATTTCATAATTTATTCAACTAGCAAATAGTAGTTATTAGCGAAAATCGCTCTCTCTTTGACTTCAAATCATATTCGCAACTCAAAAAATTGATGAAATAAAGAGAATAGTTTAAAATAAATCGTATACGAATCGAATGGAACGATGTATTAGCGAAATCTATCCTCTCCTCTCAGAGTTTAACTGGCCCAGTGGTTACCGCGTCAGCTTCCGAACCGGTAGGTCACGAGTTCTATCCTCGGTTGTGTTCGTACTCTGTTTTGCTATAATTTGCAATAAGTTTGCAATGCAAGCTTGCTGCAAGTTCGTCCTGGTGACTTCGAGGCTTGCGTTAACTTGCTGCAAGCTTGTTTCACACTTGCACACTTGTGACAAATTTGCAGAAAGCTTGCAGACTTGCAGTGCAAGTCTGCTGCAAATTAAAATTGCTATCTGGGATTATATCCTCAGTAATGCTATTCGAAAATGCTAGGGTTAATTCAAGCGACAATCGACAGCTTGGGAAGTTAATTGATTACAATGCAATCTTGGCAGGAAACTGAAAATACTCGGAGAAATCCCCTATCACAGACTTAGAACTTTTATAACTATATGTGGTATCGTTATCAGATATTACATTTGGATGCGTTTAGCTTAATAATCTGTGCAGCATCAAATTAAGGGAAGAGCTGCCGACAGAGCAATGAATGAACAAAACATTTATAAAAAAAAGTCCTGCTTTTTAAAAGAAAACTTCCATTAATTTACGAATTTTTGTAATAATTATCTGTCGGTAATTTATTTATTCTGGCTATATCTTGCTGTTGTAAATTTATCTTTCAAAATGTATTTTTAATCTAGGGATTCCGGAAAAATAATTTCATTTTCAACTGCAGAAATTTGATTGGTGATACTTCTAGACTAATCAATGAAAGCTAGCTTTAAGTTTCAGACTTAAGATAGCTTTCATACAAAATCTTGAAACATTCTTCATTGGTTTTGTGTTCCAAATCAATAACAGTTCATTTATTTCAAAAATATATAGAAACGACGGGCAACCTTGAAAAGAAACTTTCGTTATGGAAATGCATGCAAATAAAAATCCTAAAAAATCAATGTCCAACATGAGAACTTTTTTGGTAAGTGACAATGGCGATTGAAGCATTACTTATATGAAAAATCTTTATTCAAGGTTGATACAGCTAATTGTATTGCAGGTTAATTGTGATACCTAGATTGTACCATTTTTGTTTTCCGTTTTGCTCTAATATTTGTCAATTTGCAGTTTGAATATGTATAAGAGGAGAGCGAGATCCCATGGACTGTCTACGTCTAGTTCTGCATTTTCGACCTTTTAATGGATCGCTGGTATACAGTTTATGAACCGTCGAGTCTCACTATTGTCAAAACACTGCGGCCACAACTACAATCATTCGATACCCATCAAACCATTACAATCATTTGATGCACTGTTCTAAATTATAGTCTACGTTTTTAAATAGTTGATACATTTCCGTATCCCATTTAAACAGAGTTCAAAGCAATGAACTAAACGAGAAATTTTGAGATGATTGCAATAAAAACAAGCGGGAGTAGCCTCCCCTAAACTTTCTCGTATACTCATTTTCAAAAACTCTTGTATAGCGTGTCAGTTCCCCGAACCCTCGCTCGGATAAAAATTTCGAATCTGCTCTATTCCCAGAACACAACAAGTTTCTCCAGCACACTTAAAAACGACAAAACAAACGGAAAAAAATACTCCGAGCAGGATCAGAATTCGTCAAAAGGGAGAAAAAGGAGCCAAATGGGGAGAAAAAAGTGTCAAGCAGGAGTCATTAAGCATAAGCCTTTCGTCATGAAGCCGCTGAATATCATGCACAGAGATTGCTTCCATTACGCATGCGCGTGGAGACCACGAATTCGTTTCAAAAGTAAAAAAATTGAATATGCAATTTGAACACCTCTTTTTAAACCAATTGATATGAAAATTGGGCACAAATCTATAATTAATGTTAGTATCCGTGATGCCAAGTTTTATTTATATAAGCCAAAGGGCTTATGAGATATAATTTTTACGAGTATGCGATTATACAGACCAGCAGACAGTCAACCCTTTGTCGGATTTGGCCCAACATTTTATACAGACCTACATTCATGACGATAAAACTGTGTACCAAATTTTATCCATCTAGCTATTCAGATTTCTGAGTTATAGCGTTCACATGAAAGTGGACAGACAGACATCCCGTAGACGGATTTTGTCAAAAATTTGATAGAAACCTACAAATGATTTGTCAAGATCACATACCAAATTTATTCTCGTAGCTCTAATAGTTTTCGAGTTATCGTGTTCACAGACAGACATAATTCCAAAATTGTGTTTTTCGGACTCAGAGAGGTCTAAAACGTGGATATTCGTCAAAATCTCGAGTTCGAATTTTTTGACGATTACAATACTTCCTCTTTGTATTCTTCGTATACGAGAAAGTAATAATTAGAACGCAAAGATTTTGTGGCTAAGAAAATTCTGTTGTAGTTCAATTAATTGATAGTAAGAAAAGACTGGAAATTATATTATTAATCATTAAGTGTGCGTTCAGAGTAATGATTTTTTGAAAAAAAAATATCAAAAATTTTTCATTTCTGTCAAGAGAATTTGTGAATTGTGGCATTTTTATACAAAAACACCTAAGAAAATGAAAACTTTTTAAAAATTAAGATTGAACAATGAATAAGCATAAGGAATCCATCAGATGAACTTTATCAAGGCATCAGTCATCTGAGAGGATTCAAAAAACAGCAGGAATACTTTTCTCTATGAGATTCCGACAGAAATTAAGTAAATTCACCAAGAAATTTACTAGAATCTTTACTTGATTTCTGTCAGAATCTCACACAGAAAAGTATTCTTGTTGAGGAATAATGTTCTCTATGAGATTCCGACAGAAGTGAAGTAAATTCACCAAGAAATTTACTAGAATCTTTACTTGATTTCTGTCGGAATCTCATACAGAAAAGTATTCCTGTTGAGGAATACTTTTCTCTATGAGATTCCGACAGAAGTGAAGTAAATTCACCAAGAAATTTGCTAGAATCTTTACTTGATTTCTGTCGGAATCTCATATAGAAAAGTATTCCTGTTTTGTTTTTTTAAATCCTCTCAGATGACTGACGCCTTGATAAAGTTCATCTGGTAGATTCCTTATGTTTGTTCATTATTCAATCTTAATTTTTAAAGAATTTTCATTTTCTTAGGTGTTTTTGGTATTTACAATGTTTTCTTGGTTACTTGCTGCATTTTGCGCGCTACAGAAGCTTTGGTTGTATCTTATTTTAATTTTATTCTTAATGACTTATGTTTTTACTTATAATATTTTATTCGCTTATTATGTGGCATTTTTATATCACTTTTAATGAAATCGCGAAGTTTTCTATTTCGGAAAATAAACCCACTCACAAAACAATTTTCTGAGCTGTTCCATTTTTACTGATATATAAATCGAGAGCAAAAGTTGAATAATTTCTCACATTTTTACCTTTCTCAAACAAATTGCATATAAGAGAACTATTTTAATTTCTTATTCATAAATAATGTGTAAATATATTATTAAATGCCAGTCAATGACTATTTTTTTAATACACAAGATCTTCATTTCTTGTTGGCATATTTTAAAAGATTATTTAATAAATTTGTCATGATGACGTAGAAACACTACGTTAAAAGTGAAAGGTGAATGCATGTCAAACACTTCCTCAAGGCTACTTCAAAATTATTTCTCAGAAAGAAGAAAAGTTATTGAAAATTTCTTTTGCCACCATATGGTGAAACTGACAGTGAACCAGCTTCCAGGCAATTAAATAATGAGAAAAAATATTTCTTGAATGATGCCGTATTTTTCCTTCTTTCTGCTTTACAAATTATAATACTTTCAAAGGTCAATTTTGCTGAAACTCAAAGATAGTAACTATGCAACTGCAATAACTAACCGAAACAATAAATAGAAAATTCATATTTGATCTGCAAATTATGAATATTTCCTCCCCAAATGGGTTATGGCATGAATGTAACATTTCACGGTTTATGTTTCGTGCTAACTTATTTGCTTGGAATTTGCCGTCATTTAATGCTGTTCCGAAAAATATTTTGGGAACATTACACTACCATTTACAATATATTTTCCCAGGCGGCGTTCTATTTTTATCCCAAGTAGTATGACAGAATCAAATGAATACAATTACGCACAATAGTAGGGTTATTAGAGCTTTTATACAAAATATTTAATGTTAAAGGGCCTTTTCTTAATCTTTGCTGCAAAATATTAGTGAATATTTTGTATTGGCCACTAAGTTTGCAAAAATATTTTTAGGATGCCAACGTTTTTGCTAATTTATCATGGGAAAGTTTTAATTCAATACTTCAAGTACCATAAACTGCATTCTGCGGTATTAAACAGATTACATTTGGAAAGAAAACTATTCTCTATTTTTATACCTTTGACTAAGTGTCTTGAACCTTGAGAATTTTATTAATTTACTTTTAAAACACATTTATAAAGATGTCAAGCAATCCCTTTCCCATTTTACTGATTTATTGCTCAATTCAAAATTTTTGATTCTTCTGCGTTGTTTCATAGCTGATAGTTTACTATTAAATCTAAGATTTAACATTACTGTGTACATTATTTCAACAAATGTTGTTATTTGTCTTCCAGCCAAGAATAAGTTATTACAATTACAGTCAACTCTAATTGGATCAATTTATTTAGCTTCGGTCTAAAGTTCCTTTCTAATGAAAGAATTTAAATTTCATGCAATTCAAATAAGTCATATAAATTTACAAGCTGTGCTTAAAAATTCTTGTAATTTCTGATACAAAATTCTTGATGTAAGATAAGATTCTGATGTCCAGAATGCCTGACCATTCAACTTTCCTCTTCCCACCATCCACGACAAACTATGACTTTCAACTTAAACTGAGTATACTGTTACAAAAGTCTTTCTGTGGGTGTATGGTGTAAACAGTCCAACACGCAGGATAATGAAGAATGAAGGTTTATTTACAAATATGCAGGAAAACACGTAGCACAGGTTCAGGAAACAATAGTTCTTGCACAGATCAGCAATGTAAACAGACAACAATTCACAGGTAATAACAATTCAGCACTTTGATATTTAGCAACACAAATAGTCAGTAAATAACTAATAACGACAATAACAGCACTTTCAATAGCGCTCAGCTCACCAGCTTCCTAACTTGCACTGCAGAAGAAACTCTAAAGTCATTTCCAATGGATCAACACTACTACCGCTCAGCGTCTGACAGCCTACTAGCTCGCACAGCGGATAGAAATCCAAAGACGTTCGTGCCCCAATGCGATCCCAGTCAATCAACATTCCCTCCGTCATCCAAGCGCGCTCCTTATATAGTCTCCCCCGGCAAGCCGTGACGTCACACGGAATCATCTAGTACACTCAAGCGTATCTCTTCTGGTAATAGAGATATCGAGAAGATTCCAGCACCTTTGAGATCCCATATTTCGTCGCCAAAGTCGCCAAATTTATCGCCAAGTCGCCAAGATGGTCGCCAAGATCAGGTGTCCAGACGTGGCTACTGTCCGTCATCTCATACTTACCCCTGTAAAACTCTCTTCCCAACCATAAGACTCACATTTCTGGGAAGCAACTTTACATGTTTGTAACAATACTATGTCAGTTCAGTTTAGTTAAATTAAACTTAAAATGCCCAGTTTTGCTTATAGTCAACATACCCAATTTTTGCCTCTAAAATTATTGAGAATAAGACTGAAGCTCTAAAGCCTGTTGATGCCAATAGAATATGTGCTGAAATGTTATCAAATCAATTTATAACACATAGATGGCAACCTGAGTGCTGATGAAAAATAAAAATAAATCGATGATGTTCACCACTTGGGGCTGCATCTTTCTTAGTTTGTTTGTGCGCTTCAGAATACCATATTTTATTCTATAATTTTGAAGAAAATTCCTTGTCTATATTATAAGTTCTTAAAAATCATCTGTGTTTGATATTATAGAATTTTAGCAAGAAGATTTTTTTCAATTAAAGCCTAGTCTTGTCGATGGGTTCAAACTATTTTTTAGCCATAAACCATACTTCACACAAAATAGGATTTTTTAAAGTATTTTCCCAATGTTTTATTCAAGAAATGAAAGTAAAAAACATTTTTAAATAATTTTTTAAAAAGAATCGGGCCTTTAAGGGTTTACGTCCCGTTTTGAAGCACCACGAGGGTTATTTTGGGAAATACCTCGTAATTTTGAACCTCGGACAGATAACGAAGACGACACCTGAGCTGGCACTCCTCTCTCCAAACTTCCACATTACACCAACGGCAGGACGTTTGGCCCCCTACGTATTATTTAACGTGCAACAGGCCCAATACACGACGGATCTTCAGTGGAATCGAGTTTTGAACCTGGGACCCTCCGAAACTATGTCAGAATTCGGTAAAAATTCCTATCCACTAATACCTTATTCATCGCCGTGGGCTTTATTTTAATGGTAAAAAACTGTCAGAAATAATATATAGGATTATTATTAACTCATCATTACAGAACATGCATATTAACCATTTTGTTTCATTGGTTCCACAGTGAAACCACATATTGAACATTTTTTTACTGAGCATGGGCGAAACGTAGAATATTTTTTTTCATAACTTAAGAGCCAGATATATAGGCCAATTTATATAAAAATTCCATTTTAATACCGTTATTATGCAGAAAGATATCGGCATTGCAAGAGTTAAATTGCTTTCGATCTCTAAGAGAAACAAAATGATGAGGGTTCTTGCACAAATTGATATTTTTTAAAATTGAATCTTCGAAAGTAGTATTGAACTTTATGAAGCTTGAATATCTTCAATACTCACGTATACTTATAAATTAAATACATAATTTAAATTGCATTTCCCTGATAATTTATTCGGAGGAAAAATAGCCCGTTAATGTTCATTGACTTCACTGTGAAACCACAAATTTCTTGAAAATAAAAAAATGCTAATTTTTTTCCCTTTACAAATTTATAATCAGCTACATATCTAATACTCATTTTTGAAATAAATTTAATAATTTCCAAAAAGAAGCATGTAGTGAACTTGAAAGGATTAAAGGTTTGCAAAAGAGTCGAAAATAGTTTTATTTGACCCAAAGATTCAAGCTTATCTATAGCTTTTACAAGAATTATATTTCAGCATCTAGTATTGCAATTTCCTCATTCATTTTTCGTTGAATTTTTTATTAACTTTCAAGCTCACTTTATAAAATTAAAAGTCTGGTTTCAATCAATAGAAAAATATCAACTAATGGCAATTTAACAATAAAATCTTACACTGAAAATTAATTTGCTAAGTTTAAAGGCAAAACATTCAAGCTTCGGTTACTGCATATAAGCCAAAGAACTCTTCTTAACATTTATGTAAGTACTTTGAAAGATCGCTAATTGTTCCTATAGCTTTTTATTTCGAGTATTTCCAGCAAATTCATAAAAGGAAAAGGGATTCAGTTTCTTTATTCTTGTTTTCATTAATTTTAACGCCGAAGATTAGAAACACTATTAATGGACTGCAAACTCATTAACCGTCGAACACTTAATGCGGTTTCTAAGTAAAGATTCTTGTTTAAAAAAATGTTAAAAGAAGAGGGGAGAGATTGCCGAAATCAAGAAAATGAATTTGAGAACTTTGGAAGAAAGAAGGAAAGAAATGAAATAAAGCCCGTTTCAATCTAAACAACTTTCCTTTCATCCATCTCGGGAAAACTCCAGAGGGAATTTCTTCGCAGCATTCAGAAATAAACATAAAAGGTTTCCATCAATCAAATGAATGTTAAGAGTGAACTATCTATTTTCGGTGCTTTGGAAAGAGAATTCTGGTTAAAAAGTTCTTCGACGATTTTTTTCCCTCGCTCATTCATTGGATGAAGCACTTCTTCCCAGGTTTAACAGTAACCAATCGATTTTATTAACTTTTAATATGCAAATACAATGGCTCTTTCTTATGTATATTTTTTCTAAAGGCTTTACCTCTCTTTTTTAGGCTACATAGTATCCCCAGATGGTGCTTAGACACTTCAGAACATTTATTATTTTAATAATGTATGAGCCGAATGATTTTTAAGCAATGCG
>BGPR01054709.1:0-10157 GCA_013235015.1 Araneus ventricosus
GTATTGACAAAATAATCTTTATTAAGTAATTCCCATTCTCCTTTACTTCTTGTTGCTCGGTCGAACTCCTGATGCTCCCTCATTCTCCGCGAAGGGATCCATCACAGAATGTCACCAGAAGCTCGGAATTTTCGTTAACATCTGAAAAAGACGTGGGATTTATTTGTCGGCCTGAACCATCCATCAAGAGCAGTAAATAACGCGCAGAAATGACCATCCATCACATATCTTCAATAATACGTGGGCAAGAGCATCAAGGAATGGGAGGAGGGGTCTTCCAGAATAACCTTTTACAAGAAAAATCATTCTTCAGAGGTTTAAATCAGCTGGTGAAAGGATCGAAATGGATGTTTCCGTCGTTTGAAATATCTTCCATACTGTTGGTGAAATTTGGCTTCTTTTCTTTGGATTAAAGGTGTAAAAATCTCAAGGTACCAGTGCATTGATTTCTTGACTATGGAAGAGAGTTTGAGGAATGACGATTTCTTGAAGAATGCTGCGATTATGTATAGCTAAGGGAATCAGTCTATGCTTACGGGGATACACATCAAATGTTCTGCACCAACTTGGATTCCATTGCACAAGCTGCAGTGTAACAAGTAATATAAAAAAATTTTAAAGTCGATTCCTACTTAGGTTACCGATCTACACGCTTCGTCACTGACGGTATTTATTCCTAAATTTATATCCTGCTAAATATCTTATATAAGAGAAATTTTTTTCTCCCATATAAAACTAAAATTAATTAATTAAATTTAATTAATGAATTAATATTTGAAAAAACTGTATTAACATCAAGTGTCATCTACTACAAGTTTTAAAAAATGTATTTGAACTTGAGTGGACGAATAAAAAGTATTTTATTAACGATTGAAAATTTGAACAAGATATATAAATATATATAGGGAGAGTGTGAACTAATAGTAGGAATTGAAAAATTCTTTGTGAATATTGTTACAAACCTATAAAGTCATTTCCCTAAGATGCTGATCTTGGCGACCATTTTGGCGAATTGGCGGCAAAGTTGGCGACTAAGTTGGCAGGCTAATAAATAAAATTAATTAATTTAATTTAATTAATGAGTTAATATTTTAAAAAACTGTATTAACATCAAGTGTCATCCACTACAAGTTTTAAAAAATGTATTTGAACTTGAGTTGATGAATAAAAAGTATTTTATCAACGATTGAAAATTTGAACAAGATATATAAATATATATAGGGAGAGTGTGAACTAATAGTAGGAATTGAAAAATTACTTGAAGTCACAGCGCAGCAAAAGACAACGTGAAGTTACGGTTGTCATACGACCGGACACACATCACATAAAATGACCCTCTTCTCTTTTTCTCATAGTAGGTTTGGGGTGACCTAGGGGATTCGAGATCCGATTCCACCCAGACCCACTGCACAGGGCTCTGATGTTTGAAACGTCCTTCGGTTGGTGTGTGATAGAAGTTTGGCAAGGGGTTGCCTGCTCAGGCGTCGTTCTCGTCATTTGACCACGATTCAAATTTCTTTTTTCGAGTACCAAACAGGTTCGTCCAGAATAGATTTTGCGCAGTTTCAAAAATCAGATTGCTAATGTAACTGAAATAATCTTGAAGACTCAAGAGTCAAATTAGTGTATGTTCACAAAATACAGTTAGACCTCTCATATATCGTATTCCCATGTATCATTACATTGCATTACACCACCTGCATCCCCATGTTTAGAGCCATTTGGCTGCTTTCCGGTTTGGATGGATGGAGGTGAATTTTATTTTTTTAGAAAGGACAAAAACAAATAACAGGTACAAAAACAAATAATGATGAAAAAAGGAAACATACACTGGACAGGAGCAACATAGGAAACAAAACAAAATGGGGGAAAAAATAAAAATACGTAGGGGGGAAAAAAGAAGAGTCATAAGTAGCCAGAATTGTGTGTCAGTCTGGGTGGATGCGTGCTCAATGATTATCCTCTACAATGGGATTGTTCTCATCACATATGAAGCGCATTAGGAGTCAAAGTCGGGTTCTTGATAAGTTATTAGTGAGAATGTTTTTCAACCACTGTAATTTAAGTGGCACTGTAGGAATTTTCAAATGCCAGAAGAGGGTAAACCTACATTTTGTGGCATATTGCATTGGATATCCTTTTTCTCCGCACTAGCAGTTGTCATGTGTTCGAAGATTGAAGGTATGAAGGGAAGGGCCCGTGTCCTGTAACGAACATTAGCTCTTCTCTATTCCATCTTACTGGCTTGTTTGAGACCCTAGACACTATCCCAGATAGCAATTTTAGTTTGCAGCAAACTTGCACTGCAAATCTGCAAGCTTGCGGCAAGTTTGACATGACAAGAGTGCAAGTGTGAAACAAGTTTGCAGCAAGTTAACGCAAGCTTCGAAGTCACCATGGGACGAACTTGTAGTAAGCTTGCATTGCAAACTCATTGCAAATTATAGCAAAAACAGAATACGAACACAACCCGGGATAGAACTCGCGATCTACCGGTTTTGAAGCTGAAGCTCTAACCACTCGGCCAGTTAAAATCTAAGAGTAGAAGATAGATTTCGCTAATGCATCGTTCGATTCGTATACGATTTATTTTAAACTATTTTCTTGATTTCATTAATTTTTTGAGTTGAGAATATGATTTGAAGTCAAAGAGAGAGCGATTTTCGCTAATAACTACGTTTTGCTAGTAGAATAAATTATGAAATTAGAGTTCAAAAGTAATTACTTTAAAATGGGACAAAATGTATAAGTCATTATTTTTCAACAAACATTGACTGTTTTTTCGGTTTAATTTTGTTTATAAACGTTAAAATTTCAACATTAAGAAGAAGGCGATATAGTTTTCTTTAAAATGCGAGTGTTATATTTAGTAAAAAGATGGAAAATGTTTCAAAATTTTTTTAATAAAAAAGTTAGTTTTTTTTACAAATTATCGTTGATTTATTGAATTAATAGAAAGAAGGACGGTCTAGGAGATGCTATTAAAAATCGGATGTTTTTTTCAAAAACAGAGACAAAGGTAATTATCTCTTTGTGCTATCTTTGCATCAAGCTTGTTTTGCAAACTTGCAGCAAATTTGCATTGCAAGGAGGTGGCGCTAGTTGTCACGGCGAACTTGCTACAAGTTCGCTTCAAGCTTGACGCGTCAAATTTGCGATGACAAGGTAATATCAATTCAAAATCAAACTTGCTACAAACTTACGTGCTATCTGGGATATCGTGTGTACTGCGGCCAGTTTCTCCGCAGTACACACGATATAGTGCCTAGGGTCTCAAACAAGCCAGTAGGATGGAATAGAGAAGAGCTAATTATTTCCATGTATCTAGAATATCTATAGATCGATATTTTTGCAGGAACCATGAAAGTTTGAGTGTAAAAATAGTGTATGCTCACACAAAATACAGTTGGACCCTGGTATACCGAACTCCCATAAATGGAAAATCTCTATATATCGAACTTTTTTCAGGAACCTTGGATTTTCATTAGAAAACAATTTCCTGTATCGAATAAAATTTTCATATATCGAGCAAATTTTTCGCATAAAAATTTTATGTATTCCTATCGCAGACGAAAACGCCAAGGAATTCGCTCTTAAGAAGGAATATAAATTAAATAAAAAAACTGTTTCATCGATTCTTACTGCAATAGAAATTTGCGAAAAACCGCAGGTTGTTTACGAAAAATAATAAATACTTGCCGGTGAGACATATGTTATTCTTAGCTTCTATTCTATGAATCCCTTTCTTAACGTGGAGCGAGATTTTTACTTGAAATTCAGTTTATTTCTTACAGTGAACATGGCCCCTAAACGGAAATATATAAGGGTGAACGTTCAGCTTTAAGAAGAAATGAAAAATATTTCCAAAAATGAATGAAAATTTGACATCGTGGTTTGTATTCGAACATAAATTTTCAGTACATTGTAAGCAAATTTGAAAATTGCATACATATTTGTTTATTTTTTCATAAATCTCTTTGATACTTTCATTTTCTAAATCTTTATTAACCTTAAAAAATTTAACTACACATAATTGTTTTTAGTAAGAAAAATTATGAGAAATTTCCAATATGTGTTTCTGTATATCGAAATTTCTATATATCGGATTTATTTTCTGGGAACCGACAAGTTCGATGTATACAAGTTCGACTGTACTTTGATGACATTCAAAAAATCAGCATCCACCAGGCAGAAAAGACAATTTGAAGTCCACTGTTATTTTAAATACGGTTAATCTACTTTAAAATATATTTTCTCGGAAATGAATTTCACAGACTTAGTTCGCTTTATTTCTGAACCCTCCAAATACCGTATGCCGATTTTCTCTGTAAAATATGCTTTACAGCGGGAGCGTTTCTATTGGTGGAAAGCATCATAACCCCAGCTCTGAGCAGTTGCATGTCACATATATACGTTATTTAGATGCAATAAATGTTAAATTAACTGATTTAAAACAAAGATAAACTTTTCGAAATATATTTAGGAAACATTATTCCAAGTGTTGTTTAGACATAATCAAATCCAAAGAAGAGGCAGTCGTTGAGAATGAAAAATAGTTTAATTGATAGGTTTCAGCTCATTTTAGGTAGTTTTGAGATATATCAAGCTATGATGAAAGTAGAGAAACGCAAAGCGCATTTTACCGGTAACGATTTAAACAAACCCAGGTAGCAAAGAAGGTTGCGGAAAGGTTGCCATTTCGCTTTCCATAGGCTGTCCGCGAAAGCACTTCCGCGCAAACCGTTTCGGAAACCATTCCCGCAAAACTGCCGTAGGGAAGCTTTTTATGAACCACCTGTTCCATCTTGCGTAGCCCCGTTCGGTATAGTGGTTAGTGCGCTTGCCTTCCATTATATAAATTTCGGGTTCGATCCCCGGCTCTGAGGAATTTGAACTTTTGTTCCCATTTACAACGTAGTCGAACAAGTAAGTTCAATTAAAAATTAAATTAATTGAAATTAATAATTAAGCTTTGATTAATTAAGATTCCTAATTGATCTAATTAATTGACGTTCCAGATAATTGTAAGCTAGACTAAGATGACGTCAGAAGAAGGGGGTTAGACCCCCCTGTAGGAGTACGGCTTTGAAGAGGGGGTGGAAAAAGGGGGTTGGACCCCTCTGTAGGGGTACGACTTCGGAAGGGGGTTTCTATTTTTTTCGCCGAAAGGGGGCTCTTAAGAACATTTTGAAAGGCCTGAAAGAAGCTCGTAATAAAAGCTTGGGGAAATCTTACTAAAAACCTTACAGAAAACCTTGTTTCTTGTTGACTAGCGAAACTTTCCGCTACCTTGCCGAAAGGTTCAACCCTTGTCATGGAAACCTTTGTGACAACCCTTGTCGACGACAAGGTTTCCAAAACCTTTTAGACAAGCTTTCTTTGCTGTTTGGGAAGGAAGAGAGTGATTGCAATGCGTCCGAACTATAAATAGTGTGAAACGGGAAATCTCCGGAATGCTTTACTGCCGATTGAATCCGGACTTCTTACAGTTAAGGTGGCAGTTATTCTTATACTAAAATTTAAATGGAGCTAATAACTGTAAGCTAAAAGCGTTTAATTAAAAATTAGGTGGTGTTGAAAAGGGTTTATGTTAAAGATGGGAAAATTTTCTAAATCATTACACTTATATAAATAATTATTTTATAAAAGTATGTAATATAAATAAAAGCTAGCATATTTTGAACTATTGTATAAATTGCGCATTTATTTATATTTTATTGTCTTCTAAAAATTCAATATTTTAAATGCTAGAAGGGCAACCTACCAATTAAACTGACAAAATATTGACTATAAAGAGATATTTTCCATATCAATACCTTGGTCCATTCTTACTGCACACTTAAGAAGTCTCGAAGATATTTTAACTAAATCCGATAGGCAATATTTACTAAGAACCTGATGCATCAGAAGTCTTTCACTGTATTGTTCTTTTATCTCTAGAAGCATTTTTTTCTCTCTTCTAACTTCTTCTCTTCATACAATATTTACTTTGAGCAGCACTCTTAGAGAAGAGAGAAAGCGGTGGGAAACAAAAAGCTGAAAATAATAAGCTTCATCGGAATATTTAATCCGTCGCCGATATCAAGACCAAAAAGAAAAAAATCCGGCGCTAATGCGAAAATGACAAGAGGGTACGGAGGTGAAATAAAAAAAAAATGCCGTCTCGGGGAATATAAAACCAAAGTGTGAACCGCTACTTAGTAACAGACTTTTACGCAGCAAACAACCGCCATTGAAATTTAAAAGGAATAGGGGAAAAAAGTTCACAGAGAGTGTAAATGAAATCCCTAATTACCTTGAGAGGGATTATTTTTTTCCCTGTGTTTGAGAAACCGCAACAGCTGAAAATCAATCTTCTAATGGGCAAAAAATGAGTTCCGTTACTTTTTTTTCCTTTGTCTGATGATTTTTTTTTCTTCCTTTAAATTTTTTTATTTAACCTTTAAGAAATCGGATATAAAACTGTAGCGTTTAAAAAGATGTTTGATCGAAAGTGACATTTTCTATGATTTATGGTTCCAGTGAAAAGTAAAAGGATCGCTAAATGTCTTCTTTCGGAACAAAGACGGTGTGAAAATTTCTACATTTGGCGCGATTCTCAGTAGACATATGACAGATAATAAATGCACAATGATCAAATGCAGTAAGATTTTCTCAGCTATTCGAGAGTTTTTGAGCATGGGTGAAAAGATTTTTCTAATTCTAAATTAAAGTTATCCAGTGCTGAAAATGATTTTGCTTTTCTTATGATAACACCAGAATGAATAAGTAAACGCAAAACGTACAAATGAATGTTTAATATATGGTGTCTCAAAAGTTCGTTCACAAATTTAAAGGTAGGTCAGTCATACAGTTTTGGTTTGGGTTTACTGGCACAAGAGCCAATATACTGGCTATACTGCGCGAAACAAGTCTTTACTTTCCTTTAAAAGAATGACACTGCAATTTAGACAGCTAAAGCATGTTCAAGGTAAAATCATTCACTGTACTCACAAGGTAAAGTGATAATGAAGCATAATAGACCAAAAAATATATATAAGTAACTTTAAATAAGGGTATAAAATCCTATGAACTTTAGAAATGCAAAAAGGCCAACATGTGGGTCTTTGCCAAGTAACATTTCTGTTGGCCTGCTAAAGCATGTTCAAAGTAAAATGATTCAATGTACTTACAAGGTAAAGCGATAATGAAGTACAAAAGACCAAAAAATAGATAAGTAACTTTAAATAAGGGTCTAAAATCCTATGGACTTTAAAAATCCAAAAAGGCCAACATGTGGGTCTTTGCCAAGTAACATTTCTGTTGGCCTGCTAAAGCATGTTCAAAGTAAAATGATTCAATGTACTTACAAGGTAAAGCGATAATGAAGTACAAAAGACCAAAAAATAGATAAGTAACTTTAAATAAGGTTGTAAAATCCTATGAACTTTAAAAATGCAAAAAGGCCAACATGTGGGTCTTTGCCAAGTAACATTTCTGTTGGCCTGCTAAAGCATGTTCAAAGTAAATTGATTCAATGTACTCACAAGGTAAAGTGATAATGAAGTACAAAAGACCAAAATATATATAAGTAACTTTAAATAAGGGTATAAAATCCTATGAACTTTAAAAATGCAAAAAGGCCAACATGTGGGTCTTTGCCAAGTAACATTTCTGTTGGCCTGCTAAAGCATGTTCAAAGTAAAATGATTCAATGTACTTACAAGGTAAAGCGATAATGAAGTACAAAAGACCAAAAAATAGATAAGTAACTTTAAATAAGGGTATAAAATCCTATGAACTTTAAAAATCCAAAAAGGCCAACATGTGGGTCTTTGCCAAGTAACATTTCCAACGTCACTTCGGTTGAAAGGAAGTGAAACAAGCGTTGGGCATTAAAATGTGGATATTCAATGAGAATGTGTATAGCTGTTGCGTCACAATTACAATGAGGACACATAGGCATTTGTTCGCCAAGTCAGAGGTATTTGTGTATGAATCTTGTGTGACGGATTCGTAGACGGGTTAAGACTGTGTCGTTTTTCCGATTTTTTAAAGGTGGGCAAAACATGGGTAAAAAAAATGGGTCGGGCATACAGAAACCAGACATTTTTACAACAGAACGTAGAGTCGCAAATGCAAAAGGGGACCACTACTGGAGGTTCATTGTCAGTGAAGTGAGTAAAAGAAATGGATACACCAGATGAAGTGTACGACATAAGTGTAAAGTATTACAAATTCTCGCATTAACACAAGAACACAGTTGTATGAATAACATGCGAAGCGTACATTTCTTCGGATGGCAAGTCCTTTGAAGACTCAAAATTTGTTTGTTGATACTGTGTCCTACTTCTTACTGTCTCTTCCATGCTGCTTACAACTTTTAATAAGTTGTTATTCTTGCAACTCTGTTGTTGTGATATTGTGAATTTGTGTTTCATTACACCTGTGTTACACACTTTATCTGGTGTATCCTTTACTTTTATTTTATTCACTTACAACTACCTCCAGTAACGGTCGCCTTCTATGTTGGTAACCCAACGTTCCATTGTAAAAATGACTTGTTTCTGCATACCTCACCAATCCTTTTCTGCAATCCTCACCAAAGTTCGTAAAAAACCTTTTGGAACACCCTGTATAGTTATAGTTATCTATATTAGAATTGTTCAGAGGTGGAAGTAACGGTCACGTGGTTTGGTTTGGCTACGTGCCAAAGAGATTCAGACTCAGGTGGTCCGTCTATGTACGTCTACACTGTTGTGAATTAATTTAGACAGGTTTTATGAGCTGAGTTAGTTTTTTAATTATGCTGATTCACCCACACCCCGGTAAACCCGTTCGTTATCAGTTTATGTTGATTCATTATAGTATTCCCGCATCGCCGATCAGTTAGAAGTTTTTTTGAATAAGCGGAAGATCGTTATTTCAACAAAGGTCTTTAATTTTTTTTATTATTTGCTCTTAATTAGTTCTGATTTGAGTATTGGTAAATGAGTTACTTGATTTGATTAATAATGAATACTTTCGTTATTTGTGGTGTATTCTATCGCGAATCACTATTTGTTATCTTTAAAGATTTTTACTAATTGCTCTTAAAGTTCTGATTTGAGTGTTGGTAAATGAGTTCTGTTTTTTAAGCTATTAAAAATAATTCTTTCATAAAATTTGAATTTGTGGTGCATGTTTTTATTTTGTAACTTTCGTTTTCGTTAAAATAGTTCTTTATTAATATTTGAATTTGATTTTGCATTATTTTAATTAGACAAAACAAAAGTAATTGTCAAAAGTGAAGTTATTTTTTGCATGCTATAAATTTAGAATAACTTGGTTTTTGTTAAAAGGGTTCTTTCTGAAGATTTGAATTTGTGGTGCATTCTATTACGAATCACTCTTTGTTTCAATCCGATTTTAGTCATTAATTTTGATATTTTTTGCAAAACAAAAGTATCTGTCAATCAATTCATCACTTCTGTTTTTCATGCTTTTTTTGTTTTTTGTTTTTTAAACACTCTGCCAACGTGCATGAGATTTCCTACTACAACTTTCGTTAATAAGTCTGTGACAATCAGATCTGAGATATTGTTGGCAAGCTGAAAGCCCGTCTTATACGGGCACAAATCTTCTAGTTCTTCAATAAATTCACAGCAAAATGAGGCAGCATGGTGAGTGAAAACGTGAAAAAACGACTAATAAGTCTGAAAATATATGCCTGAGTTAATAAAGAAATAGATGCCAGAATACTAGAATTTATTCCACAAATGTATTTTATCTGCCTTAAAATATTCTTTTCGTTTCATATTTTTCAATTATTTGCATAAAATTATGCGTGTAGATGCAAAAATTGTGAAAAGTATAATTCTGTTTACTTAGAAATTGGCAAGTTTTAAGGGATGCTGTCGCTACTTCTCTGCTAAAGTGCGGACCATCTTCTCTTTAACTCTCAAATATTAGCTCGGCTGCGTTCCAACAGAATTTATTTAAATCAACTACCGAAGCTCATACATTATAAAGTCACAGAAGAACGAAAATTTTCCTTCACATTTTTATGCAGAATTCCTCGCCATTTTTTTCCGCTGCGAGTTGAACTGTTTCTTTTGCATTTAAATCCACACCTATGCTTTCTTTAAAATGTTTTAGATGTTTATTTATTTAATAATTTTCTTCATTTATTTAAAATT
>BGPR01054710.1:0-10157 GCA_013235015.1 Araneus ventricosus
TGTGACGGTGGAGTTTGGAAATAATTCAATGCCTGACACTACTATTATTATTAGAAGAACTGTCTTCAAACTCGTTAATAACGTGTCGGGATGCATCATAGGTTTGTAACACATATTAGTGGATTCTTGTCTCATAGCATTTATTAAAATTCAGCTCGCAATTGGCATAAGAGTTACCAAAGGCAATGCAATTCAGGCATTTAGATTTGATCACTTATTGAAGAATGCATATCAGCAAAACTATAACGCTCAAGGAACTAATGCATAAATACAGTATCATTGAAGTAAGCATTGATATTTTCTTAGAAATGGTTTTGTGTTCTTACTTTTAAGGAAGAAATAAACATTTTCACTGACTCTTGAAATAAACTTAAACTGCAGATGTTATCACACTCTTAATAAGATAACTAAAAGTCTGATAAGATCACTCAAACATTAAATTTAGTTGATTTTATTCTTTACGTTTTCATGTAAACCAAAATTTTCTCTAACAAAAATACAATATTTTAAAACATAAAAAATAAAATTGTCATCCCTTTTCTTTAACATTTGTTTCAATGTTTGTTCAAAGTGAACAAAAAATAAATTGAATAATAATTATTTGAAAAAATAATTGTTATTTTTCGGAATTTATTTCATTTTGATGAATTTAAAAGAAATTCTAAGTAGTGTAATATAGAAAACTAATCTAGAAAAAAAACTGTTATAGTTTTAAAAAATCACACCTAAACCTTAAAATTATTATTTTTCAATTCAATGCTATATAACGAAATAAACAACCCCCTCTTTTCTTATCACCCCCGGCTTCTCAAATTTTTCTATGCTTGAATGGGGTATTGAAAGAGATGGGACCACAAAATCTATTTTACTTAACAATTCGATTAAAACATTGATGCATCGAAATAAAATCTTATATAACATAAGTGTATTACAGAGAAAACACTTGAAACATAAAACAATTTCAATCCAGGGTGACAAATATTAAACCGGACTTATACAGAATCCAAATTCGGACACACACAACTAGAAAAAAAATCCAAAACTGACCTTCTTTCTGAAAGAAGACCTCAATGCAGATAGCGTTAAAATGCCCCAAGCCAAAGGGGTGTGGGGTCTTGGATCCTGTGGTATCTCTAATTTGCAGTAAGTACATTCTTATCAGCACTCATTGTGTCGACCGCTACCCTACCCAGCTAATCAATCAAAATGTCAAACCAAGGAAGGGTTAAGAAATCCGGAAAAATACGTTTATCGCACTTTAGAGACAGTTCATAAGAGACGTAAATTTCCGGGCTGACCGCTTTCGGCGTGTCTCTGACCACACGTTGAAATGCGTGTTTCCCGCTTATGAGGTAGTCCAAGGTCGACGTAGAAATACGTGTGAAACGCTCAGAGGGTTAAAGGTCGATGAGTCTTCTCTGTATTTAAGTACATTATACTATAGGCTCGGCTCTTCCTCAATCTGTAGTCTATGACTTCCTTAGTATTAGCTCCTTCAACAGATGGGGTTTCGGTTCCTTGCACAATATCCCAACTATCATTTTCCAACAGGAATACTCAAACATCATCACACCAGGAATTGTAATTAGATGCGCCTAACTTTTCTATCGCTTGATACTCCAACTTATCCATCTTGGTCAATTATAAGTTTAAAAATTATTTTCAAATAATACTGCTATTAGCTACTGGCTGCGGTTCATAACCCTGATATATTTCATGCCGAAGCAGTCGGGCATAAAATTATGAAAAGCAGAAGCTATAGTTCTATGTTATTCATCTCAGTTTTTAAAGCTTTATTCAGCATTGTTTCCAGGATAACACATATCATAATTTGCGTCTCGGGGAGGTACTTTTTCTGCTCCTATGAATACATTATCTTACGAAACTATATTTACAATCTTAAACCAATCAATGAATAATATTGAACACTTATACCATGCACAAATTTCACTCCCTGTATTTACAAAACAAATGCATTAACTTCTTATTAAAGTTGCATCAAAAATGTACTGGAACAGATGCTTAGTAAATTTTACGCTCCAAAGTGGAACTTTTATAATACGAACCAATTGGGTAGAGTTGTGGAAAAGCATACTTTCGAGGAAAGAAAAATACAGGATTAGAGGGAACTAAACAGGAAAAAGCAACTCTCAAGATGGAAAACTATGATCTTATATCTCTCTCAAACACACTTTTTCAATGCGAATTATTTACACAAATCTTTGTTTGTATCAGTATTTACAAAACTACAATTGAATACTTGCTTTTATGGGTATAAAATTACAATTATACGTCTGCTTTTATCAGTATTACCAAAATTACAATCGAAGATTTGATTTTATCAGTGTAAACAAAATTAAAATTAAATTTCTGCTGTTATTAATATTAATAAAATTACAATTAAGTATATCGCCAATATTAACTTGAAGGGCCGTGGTGGCCTAGTGGTAAGGTCTCGGTTTCGGGGTTCGAAAGCCGATTCCACTGAAGACCCACCGTGCATAGGGCCTGTTGCACGTTACCTCATACCTAGTGGCACTCGTCATCTGAAACAGTTCAAAAGCACGAGGTCCGTCTAAAAATAGCCCTTGTGTTGCTTTGAAGCGGGACGTTAATGTACCAAACAATATCAAAATGATTCAAATGTATTAATAGTGCCAAACTCGACATTGATTCACAAACGCATTGAAATCATAGAAACGGCATGGAAAAATATTTCTGACATAATATGTCGTTTTTTATGACCTCAAGGAACCTCCATTCCAAATTCAAAGAAGTTCGAACAAAGCGTTTTGTGGTGACTGCGTAACAAACAAATTTACAGACAAGCGAATTGCTGAACGAAGTTGAAACAGAGATAACTTTGATTGGTCAACAATCCTAACCTTAACTGTAGCAAAAACACCTGCAGATGGAAGATGTATCTTTATGAAATAATGAGATCATTATTTATCGTAACAATATAAAAAATTCTCCTTCGGGCCAGCCGGAAGGCTAAGGTAAATTCCTTTTGTATGGAGATATAAGAAAAAAATTCTTTTTCCATTTTCATTAGGATTATAGATGCAAAAGTGAAAGTGCTTGGAAGAGAATGCAAACGATAACAGCTTTCCAACAAGGTGTTATATGCATATCACTTTGCTCTTAACTTCTAAGCAATTGTAGCTATCAGAAAGCTTTCATTGCAAGATTTGTTCGTTACACATACATAACCCACGCCGACCGACTCACTCAAAGGGTTTAGAGTCAGCAAGGATCGACGGGGAGGAGTCAGACCAGCCAAGAAGGAAAAAAGTTACAATTAACAAACCTACCTATTCGGAAGGTATGAATTACAAAGCTACGTGCAAATAGAAAAAACCCACAAATACAAGCAAAAACATACAGAAAAACAAATAAAAACATACACAAATACAAAAAACCACATGCAACACAAAAGCACCAACGGTGCTACAAAACAAAACCAACGTGGTAAAATTCAAGAAACAAAAAAGGATAATAAAAAACGGCAACTCAATCAAAGAATTACTTGCATAACAATAAATGAGTGCAGTAAATTCATGTACAAAAGTTAAATACAATTGAGATCACAAACGCTGCAAATCATAACAAATTTTCCTAGAAATTTCAAAAATTGACTTCAACCTGTTTAAAAATAAATAGTTTTTACAAAGTTTTCTAGTCCAGTGAGTCAGAGAAGCACCTGTTAGTAGTAGTAAATGATAGTCCTTGGTATACATACATGAAGTCAAGTAATGGTCAACATCTGCATGCTCACCACACAAACAATCAGGAATCTTCAAAATCTTGAGCCTGTACAGATATGCTGGAAAAGGTCCATGATTGGTAAGCAGAGAAATGATATATTTGTTGCTAATCAGTAAGTCCAGATTTGATAACGGAAGAAATTCTTTTGTACGTTTACCAGTGGTGGAGTTTTTCCAGTATGAGTTCCACTCGTTCATAAGGAGTTCCTTACAAACTCTTTTTACATAAGAATAAGGACGAGGTATAGACATATCGGCCCCACAAGAAGAAGCAAGTTTTGCAAAGTGATCAGCCAGCTCATTGCCGGGGTTACCGGCTTGAGCTGGACAAGGCTGACTAGATCCTTAGCGTTGCACAGATTATCCTTAACTGATAATACAAAATTAGATTTACTTTGGGACTTCTAATCGCTTTAGTAGAGGACTTGCTATGAGAAAACACTTTGATCTTAATGTCACGAAAAGCACTTCCACTTCTTCGAAAACAACTCAACCTTACAAGAACTCTAGCGAAATCCGAACTTCTTTTTTTGATCTAAAAAGGATGGAGCGTTGCACGTTTAGTACTATCGTTAAACCTATTTTTAAAACTCCTGTATCTAACTATGTAAATATTTTATCTAATTAAATTCTTTAGTATTCATTACAGAGGAGCTCTCTTCATTGAATTCATGATTGGTTTACGTTTTCGACATTGCGAGATTACTCTTTTCTAGAATGACTTTTCTTCAGCGTCGAACATACGACTCGGCAACTGTGAGTATATATCTGATTTGTTAAATATCTTGTTTTTATATTTCTGATGACGCAGATTGTCGAGACATAAATGGCTCCCGAACAGGGACGCTGGAATTGAGTTATAGAAAAGAAATTGAGATTTTAGATTTTCATTTGTGGGCTTATTGTTTAAAATATTTGATTGACTCATGGATGAAATGTTTTAAATATATTAAAACAAAAGTAATCGAATGTTTTGAATATCTATTACGTGAATAAATAGTTGATTTTGGTTTAAACAGTGCGCGTATATTAGAAAAGGAAGAGATTTCTATTGATGAAGTTGAATTCAAATATGTTTGAAATAAATTGAATCAGAATTATGTAATACCGTTTTAAAAATATAGGATTTATTGAATGGTTAAATTTACTTTCGATTCTGATAACCATGAACATATGTAGAAGTTATTATAATTCAGAATTAACCACTGTACAGTGATTTAAGAATTGAATGTGTTCTAATTGGAAGTTTTTTAGGAATATTTATTTGAAGCTTTTAATTTAAGAACTATGATACATTTGAAGTTTTGCATGTTTTGAATTATTCTCTTTTATTTTTTTATGAATAGAATTTGTTGGTTTGAATAATTTTTCATTTAATGAAACGAAAAGTGCATCTTAAAAAGTGCATCCTAAAGAGTGCATCTAATTAGTATTGAGATTGGTATATTGAGTCAAATTTTTATTAATCTCAAGAATGGAAACATTAGTTCAATTAAGAGGAACTTATCGTATCTGTTTTACTAAATTTATTGAAAAGTTGGACGTATTTTTGAAAACAAAAGTAGATGACTCAGATTTGTACGTTAGTCACCTGAGTCAATTGACAGAGAAATATACGAAAATACAGCACCTAAATGATGAAATAGTTAGATTAATTCAGCGAAAGGTTAGATGTACTGAAAGAAACATATGTAACGAAATCGAAAGTGCTGAATCTTATGAAGATAAATTCATTTATTGGAAAACGAAACTTGAACGGTCTATAAGTAGAGCTGACAACAGGATTGATACACACTCAGTTAGTGAAAGAATTTCGAATAAAATGAATTTTAAATTGCCCAAGATAGACTTGCAAAAATTTGATGGGAGTTTAATGGATTGATTATCTTTGTGGGGATTATTTAAGAAAATAGATGAAGACTCTGATATTCCAAATGAAGATAAATATCACTACTTGATTCAGTCGACCCTTAAAGGTTCAAGAGCTCGAGAAGTTGTCGAGTCTTTTCCTCCCACCGCTGAAAATTATATTCAAGCCATAGAATGCTTAAAGGCGCGTTTCGGAAGAGAAGATGTGTTAGTGGAGGTATACGTAAGGGAACTTTTGATCTTAGTATTGAGCAATGTTCTGAATAATGAACATAAGCTTCCGTTAATTAAACTGTACGACAGAATCGAAACTCAGTTAAGATCTTTGCAGATGTTGGGTGTAACAAGTGATAAGTATGCCTCAATGCTTTATCCTTTAGTTGAGTCTTGTTTACCTATCAATCTTTTGCGAATTTGGGAACGACATTTATCTTCGATAACGTTTAAATCAGATGAGAAATTTAACAAGTTAGAAACGTTAATGATATTCCTTGGTAAAGAAATTGAGGGCGAAGAAAAGATTAACTTAGCCAAAAGTGGGTTTGGGTTTGAACATAAAACCAAGAAAAATCAGCCGATGAAATCATCCTCTAATCGTAATAAAAATATAACTACGGGCATGGAACTTTATAGCTCAGTATAAGGTAGTGCAACCTCGAAGAACTCTCAATGTGTGTTCTGTGATAAGAAGTCGAGTTAGTTAAGGCCCCACTCCAAAGAGCAGCGCCATAAAGAAGTGCCTTTTCAACTACTGTCAAATACCAAAATTTTAATAGAGAGGGAGAAACATTCAAATTTGAGGCAATTAATCTATTAAAATTTGAATACAAATTGTAAGATTTCCTATACAAACCAAAAATATGAGGATTCCAAGATAGTTTATTATCAAAAATTAAACCCAAATATTTTAGGGTTTTACTAATTTTGAATGATCTGCCATTTAATTTAAAACTTGGGTTGCTATTAAAAACAGTAGTATTATGCTTAGACAATGAGCGAGAGCTAAGTGATCTGAAAACCAACGCCTGACACTTGTCGATAGAGATGTCTAATCTTAAAATATTTAATTCCTGAGAAATCAAGTCTAATGCATTGTTAGTGCTAGTTTCTAAAATTTTCCTAGTTCGACCAAAAGTGACAAGGGCCAGGTCGTCAGCAAATATCTGAAGATAATACAAGTCATTATTTAAATGTTAAATATAATCAAAATAAAAATTCCAAAGAAAGGGGACCAGGATAGAAACTCGGGGACACGCTTTAAAAATCTTATTTTTAACATATAAATTAAAATCATTGTAAACAACACTTCTATTAATCAAGTAATAAAAAAATTCTGTATGCAGAAGGAACATTAAATTTATCAAACAAGCCAAAGAGAACATTCCAATTCATATTATTAAAGGCGGCCTTGATGTCAATTGACACCAATGCAGCATGTAAATTATTAGTAAAAGAAGAAATCTTAGACAAAATTCTTGTAACTGCCAGTTCATAGCATCTATTTTCCCGGATTTCATATTGATTAACATTAATTATGTTATTGGAGGAAAACGAACTCTGAAATTTAATTAGGAAAAAACGTTCCAAAATTTTCCCCAAACATGGCAACAAACTAATGGGTCTCTAAGACCCTATCAAGCTTGGATCTCTCCCTGTCTTTTGCAAAAAGAAGACCTTTGCATTTTTTATGTTTTCAGGAGAATAAGAATATCTAAAACAAGTATTAAAAAAATTTAACAATATAGATTTATTCACATCATAAATAGCGTTTCACATTTTGTAGTCCAGACGGTCCAAACCAGGGCCTTTCCACTTAAGCCATTAAATACAATTGTTAAATCTTCCTCGACCAAAGGGTTCAAAGAATCATTGTTAGGTTAATCATTGTTAATCATTGTGAAAATTATCATTATTTAGAAAAAAGTTATCAAGTAAGGTTTTAGCTCTTAACTCAAGTGGAGGGTTAACAACATTGTCGACTCTAACATCCAGATTATTTACCTTTTTACATTTTTTGAATGCAAACCTAAAAATAGCTCCAAATTTTTCGTTATGCTGAATACAGAAGTTCCTCCAAGCTAAAGTCCTATAATATAATAACCTACGTTTAAAAATAGCTCTTTCTTTTCTATAAAGAGAGCCCGCAACCTGGACCTCTGGACCATCTTCAACAGTTTTCCTCAGAATATCATATTTCTTGTACAAAGCCATTACTTTGTTCCTTAAAGTTCTAATTTCAGGGTTCCAGGAAGAAAACTTACTCGGAAACCTACCTTTAGCCTTCGTACGGTATGATTTATATGCACATTCAGAAACACAATTAACAAAAAATTTGAAAAACAAATCCAAAGGAAGACGGTATTTTACATTTTAAAGTATACTGGGCAAATATTGCAGCAACTTTTGAAAATTTTTAACAAATTTGGGTTTGTTATACGTGGTTTTAAAATAAAAATCGTTGATGTTAGGAACATCAAAATCCAGTTACACACTGACATACCTGTGGTCGCTAAGAGACTCTATGTGACACAAAGGTTGGGGGAGAATTTTTGTTATTACAAATTAATAGATCATTCATAGTTGAAAAATCAATAATTGCCCTCCCACGAATATCTTCGAAATTGTAGCTCCAGATGAGTGACCTCGCATTGAAGTCCCCCAAAATTAAAACATTTTTATTAATAGAGTTGAAATTAGTAAATTCTTCAATCAAAGAATCAATTCTGTCTTCAGGGGGAAAATATGCACTAATGATATGCAATTCCAGGACACCAAGTTTGACAAATAATCCAACAATATGGTTCGTATTATGCCCCAAGACGATATCAAGATCCTTGTTTAAACAATAAATATAACAGACTTATTATTAAAAGAACAAAACATTCTGCACCCCTTACCACCGGTGAGGGGAACATTATTACTAATATAGGGGTCCTGACCACATAGGAAGTCAACAACATTCTCCTCAGCAACTACAAAAGCATGACAGTGAGCAGCACGAGAATGGTTAACATTGATTTGAAGCACTTTAAGATACCCCATAATCAGTTTCATGATCACTCTGGCCTCTGTATAGAAGGGACACTTCCTATCTTTAGACAAGTGGTAAATTTTTTCATGCTTACCGCTCCTAGTATTGTGAGCTTTACAGTTAATGCATTCAGCTTTATTACAATTATCAGGGGCGTGACTGTCCCCACATTTAAAGCACCTGGGAGTTTCTCCACATTTAGCTTTGGAATGTCCAAGCCGACCACATTTGGTACAGTATATGACCGAGTGGAAGTCATCAAGACGATAGAAACCCCACTGAAAAAACCCTCTTCCTTTTTTGATGGCAGCATAAATGCTAGGCTCCAATCCAATTAGCAACGAACTTAGTTTTAATTGAAAAATTATTTGTAAACATAGGGTTAGAACTACCATCATCTTTAAGCAAATCACTTTTAAAATTCAGTCTCTCAGTTAATTGTTCTTTAGTTACATCTTTATTAATACCAAAGATGGTAAATTGAGGTTTACGCTTCTCTGGTTTATTATAACTGAAATTCTTTTTGATACTGTCTAGTTTTGAGAATTGGGCAATTAGTTTATCTATATCGTCATCGGTATCAGCCTCTAACACAATAACACCATTCGATATATTTTTAAAAATTTTAATTCTAACTGGTAAGTTTCGCTAAGTGACTACATTCGCTAGTTTTCCCTAGTTTCATCATGAGTACTCTTGCCTTTAGGTCTAAGTACTAGATCACAAGTTTTCTGAGGGTCAATTATACGGGTGCGACTTGCACTCCGTTCACGCTAGACAATATCATCAAATGAAGGGGCGGAAACTTTTGAGATTTCTTCAATTTTATTAAATAACTTAACATTTTTCTTGTATACTTCGGAAATAATTGCATTAACTTTATTGGTTTCTGCCAATTTACCCTCAGTGAAGGCAATTTGCTTCTCAAGGTCTTTAACCTTAGAATTCAATGTAGTAATATCTGATTCCACGATGGTTCGTTATGAAAACGCGATAAATTGCTTAATTTGATTTTTTTTCTATCTTCAATAGTAAGTGAATTACGGGGAAATAAAAATTTCCATCCCCCACCATTTCTACCCTCTTTGAGATGGATAGCCCAGCTACGAACTCGACCGAGATTTTTACCGTCCTCACAACATATCCCTCTATGGTTAAAATCTAATCAAAATTACTCTATTTATCCTGTTCACAAGATAACATGGGCAAAGCGTCATATATGTATATAAAATGTTTTCGTTTTTGCAGTCATAAAACAGCCGAGTTGTTAACCAATTTGCTTTATTATAAAAATATTTTGGAGAGTGGCGGACATACCAACATCTTAGTTGAAGTTTTTAGTAAAAGTGTACAGTAAATCCCCGATTCTCTCAGATAAGGGAATAACAATATGACACGTGATCAAAGTGAAGGGAATATTGGCTATTTTTAATAAATTACGTAAGCGTTTTAGCGAAGATGCATGGCGTCAAGGAGTAGCTGATTTCGCG
>BGPR01054711.1:0-10157 GCA_013235015.1 Araneus ventricosus
ACTCGGTACTGTTTTCCTAAATTCAAATAATGCGTATCTTTTGTTTTTATTTTGTTTTCAAACTATTTCATGACATTTGTGGGCGGGTTTTTTTACTTTCTCGTATACGAAGTATACAAAGAGAAAGTATTGTAATCGTCAAAAAATTCGAACTCGAGATTTTGCCGAATCTCCACGTTTTAGACCTCCCTGAGTCCAAAAAACACAATTTTGGAATTATGTCTGTGTGTCTGTGAACACGATAACTCGAAAACTATTAGAGCTACGGGGATGAAATTTGGTACGTGGTCTTAAACATAATTTGTTGGTTTCTATCAAATTTTGGACAAAATCCGTCCACGGGAAGTCTGTCTGTCCGAGGTCATGCGAACACTATAACTCAAAAACTTGAATAGCTAGATGGACAAAATTTGGTACATAGTTTTATCATCATGAATGTAGGCCCGTATAAAATTTTGGGCCAAATCCGTCAAAGGGTTGACTGTCTGTCGGTCTGTGTAATCGCATTTCCAACGGATCCGCTGTCTCCACGCGCTTGCGTACATAACGCAATCTTCTGTGCACGATATTTATTGACTCCTGCTTGGCGCTTTTTTTCATCCGACTCTCCATGCGCATGCGTACTTGGTAGCAATCTGTGCACGCGGAAGGATTGTCCTTGAGCCAAGAAAGAGTAGAAATCGGTATTCATTTAATCGGAACGCATCTCTTCGAATTTGATTCTTTACCTAAATATTTTCTGATAGTCATTGGATACTGGGTTACAATAGGTTCGAATTTTTTTATCCACGCGGGGGGAGGGGAAACAGCACCTTTTTCGAGAAGTATACGAGAAAGTTTAGGGGAGACCACTCCCGCTGGTTTTCATTTTGTTGAAGTCAAGCTAGCACGGGCAATGCCGTTCGCGTATTGCTAGTAATAAATTAATTAATAATATTTATTGTTAAAATTTGAATAATTTTAAAACAATAATTTTACTAAATTTACTGACTTGAAACTTAATTTTTTAAACAATTCAAAAAGTGTGAAATTTTGTATTGTTTTTATGATGCATTATAGAGCGGATAAGTTCTCAAGGGAATTAAGGTTGGACGTCATAGTTATTTATCATCACCGAGGAACGCAAAGTACAGACATATAACGAAAAAATTCAGGAACATAGAAAAAAATCACAATGTTTAGTTTTGATTTCGAAATAAACAAAAAAAAATCGAATTACGGACGATATTTTAACATTACGTAAATAGGAAAATGCAAGGGAAGACCAGAGAGAATTAAAAACGTTCGAATTAGCTGGCTGTGTGGCCCGGCATTGCACGGGCTATCTCGAATAATGCGTCATTCTCTGGCGGAGAGAAGAAGTGTGGTCACGTGAGGCCACGGGATCCATATTTTTTCATATGGCCACCTCCATTTTTTTCAAAAAATATTGTCACTTACTTTCCCCAACAAACGTAAATATTCTTCCAAATCTAGTCTTTTTATTACTTTATTTTCATATGCCCGCTTCCGGTTTATTTTTTCTACAAATATTGTCACTAATGTTCCCAAAAATACGTAAATCTCCTTTGAATACTATGTTGTTAAATCACAACTTTTAAATCTAGACTTTTAATTACTTTATATCTAATAACCCAGCGTTACTCGGGATCCACATTTTTTTCATATGCCCGCCTCTGTTTTGTTTTCCTACAAATATTGTCACTAAGCTTCCTCAACAAACTTAAATCTGTTTTGAATTCTCTCTTGTTGGATTAAAACTTTCAATTCTAGCCTTTTCACTACCTTAAAAGAGTATGGTTTGAATGAAAATGCGAGAATTCCAATGTTTATAAATTAAAACAGGATAGCATAATATTTTGTTTAGCTAAAGAAAAAATAAATCGAAATAAAAAAACAGAAACGATAAACGATTAATAGTACACCAAACTGATAAATTAAACACCAGAAACATATTTTCTTCTTGCCCGTATTTGAATAAGAATGGAGAAAAAAAATATACGGATCCAAATGAATAAATATTTTCCCCAACAAACGTAAATATCTTTTCAAATCTAGTCTTTTTATTACCTTAGAACAGTAACGTTGCGAAATGAAACACCATACGACAAAAAAGGAAGACAAAATGCAGGAAAATGATTTTCCCCGATGTTTATAAATCAAAACTCCAAATTCGGAAGCTCGCTAAAAAAGAATAAAATAAAACCTTTTATACAAACCAGATGCAAGTACATCAGTTGTGACAGATTAAAAATAGCTGTTGACAGATTAAAAACAGGAGCTGCCGGTAGATGGTAGCACAATATTTCATTCATTTGACGTTTTAATTAATATCTTTTTAACTAAGTGCAATTTTGGAATTTAAATTCCCAAAATAGATTCCTTGGATTATTTCCCATCTTTTGGTACTTTCGGCGCGCTTCTGCATTGAGCGGTACGTGAGAAGATAGCCGGACATAGATACATACACGTCGAATTTTAATAGGATAGATAACTTTTTGTGTTACGTCTTTACTCAATGTTAACTTTGTTATTAACAAAATCTGTCTTTGATTATTTTAGTGTCAATCATTGGGCCGAGAGGAAGGATATTGCTTTTTTCTCACGCGTCATACGAATTTTCCAATTTTATTGTGAATATGCAAAATGTCTTTCTATCAAAAAATGTAATTAAAATTTGTAGGCGGTTATCAGGTAGGCTTAGTGTTGTGTTCCATAGTAATAATACATAGTTCATCAATCTAAATGGTTATATTATCAGGATTAAGTTTACATTAATATACTGAGCAATATTTACAGATAAAGATATGTACAGTTGAAGTAAATCGTCATTCAATAGGCTTTTGGATGGCACATCGTCGTCTTTTGTCTTTGTCAGGGAAAAACCCACGCGCGTCTTCAACCGCCTCGTCGTCTCTTCTACTGTTCTCGGCAGCTTGATTCTCTGACGTCACTCGCGATGGCAGCGCCATCTACAGGTATTCGGCTGCGGCTGGTGGCCCACAAATTTACTTATAGTAAATCTATGCTACTTTAAAGCTTCTCTCAACCTATTAATATTTGAGATTGTCTTTCTATGTCAGATTCCAGGGCTATAGTGACGGGAAGGTAAGAGGGATATATCTATCCTGAGCATCAGATTTCGGGGAGGGGGGGACACAGTGTCATTACCTTGCGGGGAAAAGTTGAGGCAGTCAAATGCAATTTTTTCCCCCTTGAGGCAGTCGCGGTTCGTCAGCTCAGAGACAAGCAGTGCTGCAAAAGTTGTATAGACCTAAGTTGTAGTTAATTTTGCGCTGATTATTTTGGTATATAATGATAATATACTAAAAATAGTTAGTTTTTGAGTTATAAGCAAAGAAACAGGGGAAAAAGTTTTTCATGTTTTTTGGCTATAACTGAAATTCCAACAAAAATTATTGATGGCAAACTTCAGATTCGTAATCAACACTCCGAAAAACATAAAGAAGAAAAAAATTGCAACTCCTCCAGAATTGGATTTTAAAAAACCCACTTAACTACTGAGAAAAAGCGAAAAAATGCCAAATGAGGAAGTCGCGCCAATCGTGAGCTGCACTGCGGTGCAGCTCAAATGAATGCAATTTCAAGCGGAGAAAGGGTTGCTTTTCTCCCGCTTCGCGTTGCTCATTGCGTTAATTTCATATCCTGAGGAGGGGCAATATTTTCTGCAGCTCTGGTCTGTCTCTCTCTTAATTCTTGATTGATTTTCCGTCTTCCTTTTACATTTTTTATAACTTTTTTGCCATTTTCGTTGATCACTGAATTCTCAAAGTGGAAAAGTAAGCCAATTAGAATAAATCTTTTAAAATAATTTCGGGGGGACTGCAGCTCTGCAGCTCTTATGGCCGAGCCACCACTGCCTTGAGGATATGTAGAAGACCATCCAGAACGTAAGGCCGTATCAGCCTATGCGCGATTCACGAGCTGGGAAGTTGAGAAATACCTTTTGCATATGTGCGTCTCGTTTCAGAGCATATTGTGTTTTCACACTGAGAGGATACATATCATCGCTGTTATATCTAGGAGTGGCATTAGAATCTGTCCGACGGGGTTGCAGGGTCTCCCCTATATGGGGCACGACCAGCTGTACAAGGGGAGGGGCGTAATGATAACCCTCTCAAATTTTCGCCAGATCTTTATCTACTAGTAGTTGAATAGCCCTTTGTGTGAACAGGGTACAAAAATCTGCCCAGACGGAGGGAAGGTCACAGCATCCCCGATAGGGGGCTCTGGCCCATAGTCACCCCTGGTTATATCAAAATATCTCATGCCAAAATCCATACACAGCAAAACATGCGGAATTTTTATGTAACAGCTAGTATGTAACATCGTGAAACAATCACATGCAATGATATAGATCTAATTTTTCGTGGTATCTTCTTTTTTTATTAGTAAACCTATTTTTTTCTATTTTGTTAGTAAGGTCATCAGTCTCATATATTTCTTGATACAAAACCTGACTTCCAAACAAAATATCTATCATCATAAGGATTCCATTGTTGAAACTGAGAAATCCGTCGTGGTTTCGACTCCTAAGTTCATTCGATTTGACTGCCGAGGGAATTGGCTCATTTCAAGACGATGTGTTAAAAATTGATAGTGTGATAGAAAGGGGACTGTGAAGGATTACAGAGACAAAAAATTCAACATAATTTGCGACTCGAACGAATCCTCACTTTTCACTGCATCATTTGTGCTTTCACTCTGTTATCTGAAATCTTTTTAATTAATAATTATGAGATCTATGAGAATTAATAATTTATTATTATGTCTAAAAGGTCCATTCCCTAAAAAATCCTGTTTTTACTCCTTCTGTTTTGTGTTTTCGAATATAGATGGAGCCATGGGACTAGTGTTTCTTTAAAAATTTGCTGATTCCTTTTTAAAAGAAAGTTAGAGTGGGATTGTGATAGCGTGAAGACATTTTTTTTTCTCTATTCTGGGCATGGGGTAGGTTTGTTTTCATGATGGTTACTTTTAAAAGCCAGATCGCTGATATCTTTAAAGCAATTTTATTAGCGTTATTATGTTTGTGTTTTCCTCTTTCTTTTGAAATAATGCTTTTTGATGCACAGACCTCCTTTGTCTTTTGTTGGGAAATTTCGGGCTAAGAGAAGATATTTTTGGAGTAATGCAAGCTTCTTACAGAAAAATTTCCCAATTATTATTTTGAATCCATTTCGAATAAAGTCCTTACCCAGATAGCACGTAAGTCTGCAGCAAGTTTGATTTTGACTTGATATTATCTTGTCATAGCAAATTTGACGCGTCAAACTTGAAGCGAACTTGTAGCAAATTCGCCGTGACAACTAGCGCCACAGCCCTTGAAAAAATGGACTAAAATGGATTCCTTGTTTGTTTGTATTTTTAAAATTCTCTCTGAGTTTATCTTTGTTTTTTGGCTTTCTTTGAATGATATTGATTTCCATTGTAAGAATGCAAGATGTTTTGGAATATACTTACACGACGAGGTTTTCTAGATATCGAATTTTTGTAATTTTTTTTTTTGTGAAAACTGTGGCAATTTAAGTTTAGAAATGTTTATTTAAGAGCTAATTGAATCTATATCGAACCAGCCGCCTTCGGCGACCAACTGGTTCGCCCGTTTAAATTAGATTTTATTTTTATGTTTTATATTAATTATAGCATGCCCCGTCGCGGTTTCACACGCGACAACCCAGGAAAGAGAAAAAAGTGAATATATTATTATATTTCTCATATCTATACTTATAAAAGGCAATGTTAGTGTGTGTGCGTGTGTATGTGTGTGTTTGTCTGCGATGTCCAGACGAATCTATCGCACTTACAGCCATGAAATTTGGCACACAGGTAGTCGTAATGGTGACTGAATGCACCTCGAAGCCGAAATTTTAAAATTTAATCTAGAATTTTTTTTATTTAATGTTTTGTGTTGTTTTGGTTGATTTTTCGCACTAATTTCTTAACAGAATGGTTTCAAATAATTGTACGACAAAAATAGATACACCATCGGAAAGAGCACGCGATTTCCGTTCTAATGAAGTTAGTTTTGAATTTCTAACGTAATTTACTGAATTTTGAGAAATTTTTAAAAAATAGTCAGTTTAGCCATCGTAATGTTATTTTTGTTTTTAAATTTGTTGCATCCGACTTTCTAATAACACTATTATTTTCAATTTTTTTTCAGCTTATAACTAGAACGTTTCTGTCGGATTTAAAACAAGAACTGTTAAAATATCTTTTCCCGTTTTTTTAAAATTAATTTTTTTCTGGGCAGTTGAGAGTTATTTTTATGGAGAGAGTTTCTCATGCGGCACCTCTTCGGAACGCAGATGGCTATGTGATTGGTTGAAGGGGAGGTGACGTCATAACCTTGAATTGAATAACTGATTATTATTTTCGGCAGTATCTTAACATATTTATTCATCTCGCATACTTAACTTGCAGTATAATAATTTTCACGTTGCAATTTTTTATTTTTTTTTATCGCGAAAAAAATAATCGGGAAAATCAATAATGTGTATCTTTTGTTTTGATTTTGTTTTCAAAACTTTTTCATGTCATTGTGGGCGTTTTTTTTCTTCTTTTCTTTTCTTTTTTTTCTCATTTTATTGAAGTCCTGATTCTACGGGCAACGCCGTGCGCGTACTGCTAGTAGTAAAATATATAAAGGAGAAATTTAAAAATGCCAGCGATATAATTCTGTATGATGAATCACAGCTAACGAAACTCAAAAACTGGGTGCAAAATAACTCTCACCCAATTCATCTATCACTCATCGGTAGAATAATTAACGCTGAATATGTTCGCGAAAGCCGAACATGCTGGACGCCCCGTCTGAACCAGTGGGTGCCAGATTGGGTGGAAAAAGTGAGGCGGCAAAAAATTTATTGACATCTAAAAGACTCGGGAGTATAGGGGATAGACAATAAAATTTAAAAATTTAATTAAAAAATTGCTAAGTTTTCTCTAACAGTATTTCTTTTTTGTAATTCCTAGTTTCAGGCAGCTGAAATGACATAAAAAAATTAATCTTTCCCTAAAAAGTGGTGTGAACTCTGAATGGGCAGCATTTCCACCTAGATCGTAACCTGTCACAAAGCCCTCCCTTTCCAGTTCTATAAATAGAGCTGCGACCTTGAGGAGCCGTGAGCAACGCCGTTACTCCACCCTGCTGTGTTCGAAAACATTTTTAAAAATTAATTAAAATTGAACAGAACGTCGCATGGAAATAAAAATGGTGTCAGTGAAAAGCTAACTTTTTTTAAACTTTATGATGATGTTAAAACGATTTTTGTGCGACAATATGCTCCGAAGTTATTGCCGAAAAGCGTTAAGATTTAAGGTAATTTTTAATTAATTAAAATTCTAATTAAATTTTCGAAAATTTCTTTCTTAGTGAGCACCTACTACCCAAAAAGCAACCACCTGCCAAATTTGAAGTTTCTAGGCGTCATGGTTTGGGAGATTTCGTGATGAGCAAGTGATTGAATCATGGTATTTGCCTTTTATACATACAGATTAATGAAGTTCTTTTACTTTAACCCGCTTGAACGACAATCGTACCCCCAAAGAATATCTTATTATTAGGCCAAGTGCTCGCAATGTTACATATAAGTAGCCATCAGATTTTAATAAAATTGTGCTTATTAGACTGTTTCCTTCATTTGGTAAAAAAATTCTAAATGTTTTTGCTTCATTCGAGTATTATTTTCACGTAATTAAAGCAGTTTTCTTCATAGAGATCAATAGTGAGAAATTTTCAAAAAAAAATTACAAATCAAAAAATACCCAACCAAATATTATGAAAATTCATGGGATGTAACTAAGTCCATTTCCTTTAACTTAGGCAAATTTTAATATTCTCCCAAATAACAAAGAAAGCTTGTCTAAAAGGTTTTGAAAACCTTATCGCCAGCAAGGGTAAAGGGTTGTCACAAGGTTTCCATGACAAGGGTTGAACCTTTCGACAAGGTTCGCTAGTCAACAAGAAACAAGGTTTTCTGTAAGGTTTTTAGTAAGGCTTCCCCAAGCTTTTATTACAAGCTTGTTTCAGGCTTTCCTCAAGCTTGTTTCAGGCCTTTCAAAAGGTTGCTAAAAGCTCTCCTTCGGCGGACAAAATAGAACCCCCCTTCCCCCTCCGAAACCGTACTCCTACAGAGTTGTCCAACCCCCTTTTTTTATCCCCCTTCTTCTGACGTCATCTTAAAGTTATATGGAATGTCATTTAATTAGATGAATTAAGAATCTTAATTAATCAAAGCTTTAATCTTAATTTCAATAATCTAATTATTAATTGAACTTGTACGATTTCATTGTAGACCGTGACAAAATTTCACATTCCTCCCACAGGGGATCGAACCCGGGTGCATAGGGTTCGAAGGCAAACGCAATAACCACTATACCCGACGGGGCTACACACGATGGGACAGGCGGTTCATAAGAAGCTTTCCTACGTCAATTTTACGGGAATGGTTTCCGAAACGGTTTGCTTGGAAATGCTTTCGTGGACTCGTCTTTCAAACCTTGTCGGAGAGGTAGTTCATAAAAAGCTTTCCTACGTAAACCTTGCGGCAATGGTTTCCGAAACGGTTTGCTTGGAAATGCTTTCGCGGACTTATCTTTCAAGCCTTGTCGGAGAGGTAGCTCATAAAAAGCTTTCCTACGTAATCCTTGCGGCAATGGTTTCCGAAACAGTTTGCTTGGAAATGCTTTCGCGGACTTGTCTTTCAAGCCTTGTCGGAGAGGTGGTTCATAAAAAGCTTTCCTACGTAATCCTTGGGGCAATGGTTTCCGAAACGGTTTGCTTGGAAATGCTTTCGCGGACAACCTATGGAAAATTAATGGCAAACTTTCCTATCTGGGTACATTTATAAGCATATCTGATATTTGCTAACTAGGATCAGACGGGGTAATTGGACTGCTATCTTTAATTTCGACGCTGGTTTTTTTTCTTAGTGGGAAAAAAATAATAACTTTACCACTTTGGGGCAACGCTAAAATCTAAAACCAGGGCGTTTAAATTCTGTTTTTAAATCTAGATGTGACGAGTGGGGGAAAAAAATAAAACTGCACCTATTTACCCTTGCTATACCATTATCAATTTTAATTGCATCTCCTTTCCAGTGACTTCTGCTGAATATTTCTCCTATTCCAATGAATTTTGGAGTTTTAAAATAAATTAGCCTTTGTATCCGCGGCTCCGCACGCGTTTATCTGTTGAGATGTAAACAAATATAAATTCGGCGAATAAGAAAAGCACAGTTCCTGCTATTTTGCGCATGCGTGGATGAAACGCAAAGCACAGATCCTGCTGTTTTACGCATGCGCGGATCGAGGATGGTATTTTACGCATGCGCGGATCGAGGATGGTATTTTACGCATGCGCGGATCGAGGTTGGATTGGATTTAATTATTTAACTCCCTTTTTGATTTTGAAAAGCGTCGACAAATGCCCTGCAGAATGGTACAAATATCTCCAATAAACATTTTTTACTTCTCGACTTATAAATGTTCACATAAACAGACGCTTTGAGGGAGATTTAAGGTATCCGACTGTGTTCGGAGAAATTTTTTTGAAAAATAACTTATATATAATTTTTAATGTTATTTTTCAACTGCATATGTTTTAAAAGTATGAAAATATTGTAAAATTAGGCTTTCAAAATAATATTTTTTTAAAAAAACTGAGAAATTTGAAGAAATATGACTAAAATATTTGCCTTGCGCTAACAGCCATAGATAAAATCTTATTCTAAATATACATAAATCCCTGTAGGAGTACACTTTTATGACACTTATCTGTGTTATGCTCTAAAATATTTCTTGTACTTCAAAATAGTTTTGAGATATAGCTGAACATAGTTACTAAACTGGTAAGTTTTCATAAAAAATGCTTTTCGTTTATATTTAAGCACTTAAAAATAATACTTGATTTTAAAATTGACCTTAGTTTTTAGAGGAAAATATCGAGCATATTACAGAAAACAATCTCAGAAAATTTCATATCAATACTTGAATAACTTTTTGAAAAATCATTGTTACGGTCGACGGTTTTCCTCAAAAATCTCATCTCTCAGAAAACACATTTAAAGTTTTCATGCAACATAAAATAATGCTTACAGTTCGGTAATAAAACAGCTGTAACTCCGTTTGTA